>CAUYPK010078316.1:0-86471 GCA_963574355.1 Loris lydekkerianus | reverse complement strand
GGCTAAGTCTTGGTAGGTGGCATGCTTCCAGGTATTGGTCGATTTGTTTTGTATTTTCAAATTTGTGAGAGTAAAGTTTCTTGTAGTATTCGTTAAGGATTTTTTGAATTTCTGAGGGGTCTGTTGTTACCTGCCACCTCTGGTATATGAGGCTGGTATCCTACTCCTTTGAGCCACAGGCGCCACCCTTTCTTTTTTGTTTACTATGCCAGATAAAACTTCATTGGAAAAACAGGTGCTCTATGTTAAAGTTTGAGATCCATTGTTATCAGTAGTTAGCAGGGGGAAAGTCCTTTAAGTATTTAACTTTCCATTCATTTTCTTTTTTTTTGAGATAGAGGCTCACTATGTCGCCCTTGGTAGAGTGCCATGGTGTCCCTGCTCACAGCAACCTCAAACTCTTGGGCTTAAGCGATTCTCTTGCCTCAGCCTCCCCAGTAGCTGAGACTACAAGCACCCACCACAATGTCCAGCTATTTTTTTGTTGCAATTGTTTACCTGGCCTGAGCCGAATTTGAACCCACCACCCTTGGTGTATGTGGCTGGCGCCATAACCACTGTGCTATGGGCACCGAGCCTACTTCCCACTCATGGTTGAACTGGGTACCTGTGTTTTAACATCATGGCTCTGCATCTGTCTCCTGGGGACTCTCTTCTCTTTCTGTTCAGGAGACAGAAAAGAACTTAAAAGTCAATTGAATGAAGAGAGAAGAGAGAACCAAGGGAGTCCAGGAGACAGTGGGTCCCACCTCTTTCCTGGGAACACAGAAGGCAAGCTACACACCCACATCCATGAGAACTTGAACTGATTCCAAATCCTACCACAAAGATTCCCTGCCATTTGGATTGTGGGTGCACAGCAGGAGACATTGTGATGTCTTGAAAAGATTTCAGGAACTTCAGCCTGGTTCTCATTTTCCTAGTTTCCCTCCTGTATTCACTACCAGATAAGTGATGCCTTGTTGCCAGAGGCAGCTCAGCCATTGTCACAGAACAGCCCAGCTGTCAGCACACTTGGCCAGCATAGGGCTGGCATTCAGAGAAAACACCTAGAATCCCCTCCTAACTAAGTTCTTCAACAAAAGAAAAGGTCCCAAGTATAAATGTGCTTGTTGCAGAAAGTTCCTCTTCTGGAGTCATTTGTGAATGTGTGTGACTGTGCTTTCACCTTGGGAAATGATGTCCGCTGGCTCCCAGGCTGAACTCTCTCTCTCTGCTGCCCTCCTTCTGCCGTATTTTGAGAATCTACTGGAAGACCTGCCCCTTGGCCAACAATATACAGGGAGGGAGGGATTGGCATAGGACTAGGACACCAGGACAGGAAGCAGGACTTAGGCACACTGACCCAGGCAAAGGTGATATTGAGCTGAGGGAGAGGGGTACTGTATCTGATGGGCAAAGAATGAAGTTCAAGGAATAACTCAGGACTCCTCACCGCTGCACCTAATGAGGGTGTTAGTCTGATGAGCAAGGAGGGCTGAGATGGAGTCTGCAAATGAGAGTACTGAGGAGAAGAAAGGAAAGGGAGATAAGGGAGCAGGGATGGTCATGTGGAGGGAGGCCACCACACACCTCATGCACAAAGGGTGGTCAGAAATGACAAACAAGAACCAAAGGCCCGAAACTCAAATGATGGCTTTACCTTCATCAAGGCAGACTTGAATCTCTGAGCCCTAAACTTGGCCTTGACTTTACCCTCAGGACTCACCTTGCCCACTGCTGAGCCCATCTGTACCCTCTGACCCCCAAAACCAACTCCAATGTGATCTCCACACTTGGCCTTGTGGAGCCTTATGACAGCCCAGCTTGGTCTGAGCTCACTGGCCAGCTTCTGGTCCTGAACGTATTCATGTCAAAGGTTCAGACACTGTATTGGGTACCAGATACAGCCATGAATATGCCTCCATCCTTATGTTCCATAAGTTTCCATCTCACGCAGAGCTTATTAAAACTTTTATAAATCTCAATGCACAGCAAGAAATAATTTTACATTACAACTCCATGCACAAATGCACACACTAATATATTTATGTTTTTACATGTATGTGTAAAAATAGAATGATTGTGATTTTAAATTTAAATTCAAAAATTTAAAAATGAAACAATATTAAGAAGCCATCAGTGGATTCTGATCTTTTCTATTTTATTCTACTCATTTCCTTTGATGCCCTTTGCAACCCACTGAGTTGATTTTATGACCTACAGTTTGAAAAACCCTAAGTTAGTGAAAGAGAGAGACAAGAAAATAGATCATCATGGTGCAATTTGGAGGTGTCATTAAAGATCACAGCCAACGTACCACTGGAGAGGAGAATGGAGAAGCCTGGCCCGGCTGGAGGCCGATGACAGGAATAGGCTTACGGCCACCTCCCTGCAGAGCCTGTGCTCTGAATCACTGTTCTCCTGTGTCCCAGGAGCCCCTGAAAGTGACAACAGGTGTGATTTCTACACTGCTATGGGATAATAGGCATTGGAATATCAAAGCGAAGAAGGGGCTGAGCAGGTAGAAGTGTCCTGATGGAGGTGGCAGCATATGGAACACCAAGAGGCCAGCACATGAACCCCAGGAGGTCAGGTGGACAGCAGGTATGAGCAGAACACAGAGCTCCGAGCAGGAAGCAATTTAGGTTCACAGCACCAGGAGAAGCTGCGAAGGATTTTAAGTAGATTCGATTCTAAGAAAACTTCTTTGGGTGCCATATGCAAAAGAAATCATGTTCCATGGCCATGAACTATTTAGGCAGACCCTTCCAGACAAAAAAATGATCACTGTGTACTTGGTGGTAGGTTTGGGGGTTTTTTGGTTTTGGGGGGGAGGGTGTTTGCAGTTTTTGGCTGGGGCTGGGTTTGAACCTGCCACCTCTGGTATATGGAGCCTGCACCCTATTCCTTTGAGCCACAGGGGCTGCCTCTTAGTGGTAGGTTTTTAAAAGTTTTTAATGGTGGGGCAGAGCAAATAGAATTATAAGATGACTATGAAGTGAGGATATTTTCTGTCCTCTCCCCATTCCCATTTTTCAGGCTTCTCTCTACTCTGGGGCTCCTGGTATGGAATGGAGTTCAGATTAGAAGTCACTTGAAGAAGCTGAGGGCAGCTGGAGACAGAATGTGCCTTTAAGTCACTCAGCTAAATAAGAGAAGGAAGGATCCAACAGCAGCATCTCAGAATCTGAACTGAACGTGTGCAGTTTAATCTGGTGATCACTAGTTCCTTGTGGCTAGATTTCAACTGAAGTTAATGTAAATTCAATTTTCAGAAAAGTCAGTTTCTTGGTCATACCAGCCACCTCTTAGGAGCTCAGCAGCCACATGTGGCTGGTGGTTATCGTAGGGGACATTCCTGTCCTCTCAGAATGTTCTGTCCAACTGGGCCCCTTTGGATAGCCTCGGTGGGTCAGACGTTAAATCACTCATTCTGTTTCACTATTGACATATTCTGAGACGAATGGTGGAGAGGCTTCCTTGGAGAAAAACCTGGCCTCTGCTTTATTCCAAATTGTTTCTAGTGATTTCTGGCAATCTTTAGTTTGAACCCAGGGAACAGAGTGGACTCTACCAAGTCTTGCTCATTTCCTCTCCTAGTCTCATTCTCTCTCTCTCTCTCTCTCACTCACAAACACACATGAGAGTCTTCTTTTAATTAAAAAACTATTTTCAGAAAAAACAAGTGTGTGTATAACAATGGAACCATTCAGCCACTAAAAGACAATGGAGACTTTACAGCCTTTGTATTAACCTGGATGGAAGTGGCACATATTATTCTTCGTAAAGCATCACAAGAATGGAGAAGCATGAATCCTATGTAGTCAATTTTGATATGAGGACAATTAACGACAATTAAGGACATGGTGGGGGAAGGAGAGAGCAGAGAGGAAAGAAGGAGAGAGGGGTGGGGAAAGGAAGAGCAGAGAAAGGGAAGGGGGGGGGCCTTGGTGTGTGCCACACCTTTTGGGGGCAAGACACATTTGTAAGAGGGACCTTACGTAACAAATGCAATCAGTGTAACCTGGTTTCTTGTACCCTCAATGAATCCTTAACAATTTTATAAAAAAGTGTGTATAAATATAAATATGTATACACAGTTATAACATCCATACACATTATATGTGTGTATGTATACACATAAATGCATATATACACACAAATATATGTGTATATACACACACACATATACATACACTCTGTTATAACACAGGTGATATCCAGTAGGATCTGGGCCTCTCTTTCCTAACAATTAGTACAGATAAAAATTACAAAAATTAAGGCAAAAGCTTGATCAACCAAATATTCAGAGGACAAATATTAGGAATAATTGTCATTAGACTGACACATTACACAGAGGCGATATCTCACAAGGACCAAAATGGAGCGAATTCTGCTTCTGATGACACTTCACATGGCAACAGTTAGCCACATTCCCCTACAGTTTGCTCAGAGTACAGCCTGACTCTGGCCAGCAGGGATGGCTCATGAGCATTTAAAGGGTCTCCCCCAAATAGGCTGCATTCAGCAACTTTGTGGGACCCCCCACCACCACACACAGACACATACAGGTATTCTGACCCAATCCCTGGTCTTAGTTCCTCGTCTACACCTGAAGGTGATGACCTGGGGTCTGTCCACTGGATTCCTTACTTTTACAATAAGGAAATCCTGGAAGCAGAATGTTTTGTCAAGTTGTATGTTAGACAATGGCAAGGCAGGCTTAGAGCCTGTGTCTCCAAATACCCAGCATGGAGCTTTTCCCGGTGTATATCACCATATTCTATATTTTGTAAGATTCTATAAAACTACTGATTTTAGAGGATATATTTCTTTTCTTTGCAATATCTTTTGCAAATCAGTAAAATGCCACTTGATGTACAGCCATATGGTCACAACAAATAATTCTATCATGCACTGAATTAAAAAAAACACTACACCTAGAAAAGACCTCTTACCATGTTCTACAAAGGCTTTGGTCAACTAGTCATGTAAACCGAGGGTAAGGTCATTCTTACCTTGGAGATTATGTAGTGGAATTGAGAGATGATTTTATAATCAAACAAATATGGGGGTGGCATAAAAGTACCTATGGACCCATTTACATTAAATGATGGATGTTTAGAAAGTGGGCAAATTAGATTAGTTGTTTTCTCCACTTTGCTGCTGGAAACACTCACCTATTCATCAGTAGCATCTGCAATGAGTGATCAGATATAAAATAAGCCGATTCTGTATTAAAAAGCTACACAAACGCAGCCCTGATTGACCAGGGGCAGCACTATTATAAGCAATAAATAAAAATCCCCAGTGCTCAGGGCGAGCTTTCCCTCTCTCTCTTTCCATCTCATTCCTTCCATACGACTATTATATGCATTTGTCAGAGTTGTCACCTTCCAGAAAGCATAATTTATCCCACAGCCTTACCATTGTCTTAATAATTAGAAGCCCAATGTGTCATGCCAGTTGAAAAAGAATAGAATGTTTACAACCTTACTGCTGTAACTGCAGTTCCAAACTACTTGTGCAGTACAATTTCCTGAATATAGGGCATGAAATAAAATTGTATTCTGCTGCTGGGTCCTTTTTGGTATCCGGGTGGCAGAGCCTTGTGCTTTTGTGTTAATCCAGAAAGGAGGAGAGGCTGGTGAAGAGGAAGTGGTAAGCGAGCTTGGCCTGGACAGAATGTTGCATGTGTGCAAGGCCCTTGCAGGTATGCTTATCACTTCTTTTCTCCCAGAAAATGATATCAGAGCCATCAAACCAGGTTACATAAACTGCATGCTGCTGGCTCCAAGCTCTTTATGGTCCTCTGCAAAACAGAGACCCTGCCTTTGGTAGCCTTAATAATAGCACCACAGTGCTGTGGCCCCAAGAATAAATAAAATACAATCTCTTCTTAAAGGGCCAGGCACTTAGAACAAAGGTCTTGGTTTTTGTTTTTTTTTTTCTAACACACATTTAAAGTGACAATGACCACATTACCATTGTCACTGTGGAGTTTTAATTGTGTTCTGTTTTCTGGTTTCTCATTAAGGTCTTTTTTCAATGTTTTAAATTGTACATCTTTTTAAGGCACATAGGGACGTTTCTATACATATAGTGATCAGATCAGGAAAATTAGCATGTCCGTTATGTCAAGCATTTACTTTTGTTTGTATTGGGAACATTCAATTTCCTCCTTCTAGCCATTTGAAACTATATAATAGATAAGGTCTTCTTTCTCTGCTTAAGTATCCCCATTTATTGTGCAGACTTTTAATTCCAAAGCATGTAGAGTTCTCTGTCATTTCTGAGACATGAAAATAATTTTTTTTCTTTTTTCCTTTGCTGTTACTGTTTGTAGTAAATGAGTATGTTGATCGCATTATCTGCCCCTTGAATGGATAGCTAGCAGGCCAAAGAACCTACTGGTGCCTGTGGCTTCAGCCTGCTCCTGCCAAACCAGAGAAGGAAATCAAACCTCCCCTCCACCCTTCTCTGTCCCCCAGCACCAGAAGCAATGCAACAAGGCCTTCATCAAAGTATCCCGAGACCTCTCCCTTCTGAATTTCCTTCGAATATGGAAAGTAAACCAATAAAATCAAAAGCAATTAAGTGTTTTCTCAAAACTTTTGAGCTCACTGCTAATGTCTGCATGGAAACAGATTAAATATTTCCCACTCATTGAAACCTTCAGGAAAACGTGCCTGCTATTAAAGGAGCAATATTTTAATACAACAGTCTATAGTCTTTTATGTGCCCATCTGCTTATGATTTACAGAGACATAAATCCAAAGCAACTTTCACTGCAGTGTGGCCTGAGGTTTTCCCCAACTTGCCATAATTTAAATCCTTGTTTTGAAGGAATAAAACCAATGACATCACTTTTGCATTGACATTCGTGCTGAGTTTCCCTGTCCAAACATAAGGTGCTCCCTGTTCTGCAAAAATAATGCAGGCCGAGGGGCTGAGAATCCAGGCTTCTAAAAGGCAGAAAGAGCTACCTCCAGTGTTTGCCTTGTCCACCACAAAGTGGTGTGATCATTTCAAACAAGACTGGTCAGAATCTCAGCATATGAAACGCATGATGGTGGAGTTGGGCCAGGGGAGAGGGGAGTTGGGACAGCAGCGTAAGTCTGCCCTATTGCATTTGTCAGAGTTGCCACCTTCCAGAAAGCATAATTTATCCCACAGCCTTGCCATTGTCTTAATAATTAGAAGCCCAATGTGTCATGTCAGTTGAAAGAGAATAGAATGTTTACAACCTTACTGCTGTAACTGCAGTTCCAAACTACTTGTGCAGTACAATTTCCTGAATATAGGGCATGAAATAAAATTGTATTCTGCTGCTGGGTCCTTTTTGGTATCCGGAAAAACCTGGCCTCTGCTTTGGTAGAGTCAGGTTCATTGAGTCAGGTGCTCAAGGAGGAAGCCATCACTATGCTAATCAGGAAGCATAATGACACGGGACTTGCAATCTTTCCTTTCTTTAATTCTTTCTGTAAGCATTAGAACTCCTTTTCCAAAAAATTGTGTGTGGCTTCGTTTGCAGCATTTACTCCACCATCTAATGCTAGTGATGATGGAGAGTCTTCATCAGTCTCTGGCTGACTCTTCCAGGCTCAGCCTTCAGTTTTCTTCCCCCAAGAACCAATTCCTGAAAGAATCCCAGGATGGGACAAGGAGGCCATGTGGGGTAGAGGCCTTTCTGAATTTTGTTTCCCAGGGAACAGCCGGAGGAAGACAGGTGAGGGTCTAGAAACCTGTTTCACCCACACATTGGAGAGAGAAGCAGGGCCCTCACTGAGAAGGGCATTTGACTATAGGAGGCAGTAAAGGAGGTGAAATGGGCCTGGTTATGTATTGCTATCAACTAGAGTTGACAGGGCGGCACCTGTGGCTCAAGGAGTAGGGCTGTGGCCCCATATATCAGGGGTGGTGGGTTCAAGCCTGGCCCCGGCCAAAAACTGCAAAAAAAAAAAAAAAACTAGAGTTGACAGATTTAGTAGAAGGAGGAAGAGGAAGAAGAGAAGCAGGAGAAGAGTAGTGAAAAGAAAAAGCAAAGGGACATCTTGAGATATACTAGAAAGTCATTTATTGTTTATCTGAAATTCAAATTTAGCTGAGCATTCTGTTTTGCCTGTTTGGCAACCCTATTAACAACTCATGCCTCTCTCTGCCTTCCCACTGGGGCAATTTATCCATTTCATAAATTGAGGTCTACATAAAATTATCTTAAAACAGGGTTCTGGTACTTTAAAAGAATAGGAAAGGAAGGAATAGTTGGAATATGTTGAAAATGACCTCTACATTGTAGCCAGTAGATTTTCTCTCTGCTTATAAGACAAGAAAAGGGTATGCTTATGCTATGACTTCATGATAAGACATTTTAAATTTTATTTCATTATCATTTGACATATTCTAAGAGAAGCTGCATGTGGTAGATTGAATTTTTGGCTCTAATTCTTTGCCCTTTTCTATATCCATACATTTTGCCCTGTGGTTTTTGCAGTTTCCTCTACTATAGGCAGAATATATTTTTGTGCCCCTTTGGGTATAGCCACATGTCTGCTTTGGCTAACAGGGTGTTATTCCATGTGCCTGCATGATTAGGCTCTTACACCCTGACATCAATATGAGAATAACATGCCCTGGGAAGTTAAGTTACTCAGAAAAATGGGATACTTGAAGAAAATTTAAATTGAATCCATGGTCTGGAGTCTAACTGAGTCCAGACAAAGCTGGCTCATATATACATAGGATATTCATACATGCATTTTGTTATACGGCTTTGATTTGGGGGCAGTTTGTTATGCAGCATTACTGTGGTAGACACTGACTGATACACTCTACTTCATCACTCTTAGAATGCCTATCACTGCTGCCAGTTCCTACAAGAGCCCCAATTCACACTAATGTGTATGACACAGACTTTTCATTTAAGTAAGACATTTTTGAGCAGGAAGTTTAGCGACAATGAATTCTCAAGATTTCCCAAGATTCACAAAGAAACCACATACTAAATGAAATTTGCCATCGAGATTGCTAATGAGATTATCACTAATCTGCTCAATTTAAAAACTAAATGTTCTTTCCAGGATTTTTAAATAGCATTTCAAAGATGAAAATGAGGACTAGCCACCACGAGAATTTTTAACACTGAACATCTGTGCAGGCAACTCATTTGTTAGAGTAAACATTTAATTGGGCAGGAGTTAGTGATTGTTATTTTCCTGTCAGCATATTTTATATTCAGGATGTATGTTTCATTAAGCTTGGTATTTACAAGAGAAAGCCAGTATGTAACAGATGGGAAAGTTGAAGAATAATTTTTTTTTTTAATTTTAGTGGTGTACTCCAGAGATCCTGCCATTACCCATCCTTCTATTCCCCTTCTTAAAAAATATGTCAAAACTCTCATTTCTGTGCTTTTTGTCTCCTACAACATTACCTTCAAATGTGATCAAACCAAATATTTGTACTAATATTTCTAAACACTACCAGAAATATTGAGAGTCTCCAAAAACTCACACTGTAAACTGCTTTATGTGATTGCCAACATATGAAAACCTAAATGAACACTTCAATCAGATCCTTGCCCTTGAGAGAGACTGCACCCAGAATTATGATCAAGCAGGCAAAGCACATGAGGCTGCCCGATATTTTTTAAAAGATAAACCGTAAAAATCACTTGCTGAGAAAGAACATCATGTTAAATAAGCAAAAACACAGTGTGGTTCCAAAAATACAATATGGTTTTGGAATTAGTGTCCAGGAGCTTAAAACCTTGCTTAACCAGGGTGGTAACCCTCAGCTTCAGTTAGAATGTCAAGCTAGGGGTGATAGGTTACTAAATTTGAACCCTGCTTTGTCAAACATTTCTACCAAAAATATCTTTTTCAGACAGAGGGGGAGGACCTCAATAGATCTGATGTTGGTTTAGACTGATACAGCTTACTGCAAGCTAGGTGTTTTATCTTTAAAACCCATACATTTTTACATTCTATTTCATATTTATTTATGTTGCTTAACATTAAAATAGCACTTTTGATTTCCTGCAGGGAAAACACACATATTTCTTCAAAGATCATTGGTAAGCAGCAAAAGATACTATATGGTTCTGAATCAATCAAACTTGGGAGACTGGACTGCATTTAAGAGCCCTAAATCTGCATAATGATGAAAACATCTCAGACTTGATGTCACAAGATTTTGAAGATTTGGAATTGCCTACGTATCAAGATAGAAGTAACAGCAGGTTTTTCATTCCTTTCAGAGTCTCCTGGAATGAAGGGTTAAGGACAACAGATTGGAGCCTGTGGGCCTCGAGCACTCGGTCTTTCACCCATCACACTCAAGACACCAGAGTTCACAAATTCAATCAATAGTCTTTCCAGTGTGACCTTAAAGATGAAGACTTGACTTTGGGGTGAGAGGAAATCAGAATGATAACATTGGGTTTGGGTGCATGTGGCTCTAACCCCTAGAGATTCCTCTCCTTAACTAAGAAGAGATGACAGAAACTCACAAACCAGTCCTGATCTTGAGTCCTTCCCTAGTATGAATTATCCCTAGGAAAATATACATATTTGATAAAGGACAAAGAAATAAAAAGATAAAATGTGTCTATAAAAGTCTAGACTATTTTTTCAAACCAAGGGGAAGGATGGGAACTAAGGGGCATTCCAATAATTAAAAGGTTGAAGATATAGATCACTGTTATTTTTCCTTGCACAATTTTTATGGTATAAAAATTACCCTTCTACAGTGCATCATGCAATCATTTTTAGTATATTCACAAAGTTGCAAAACCATCACCATTATCTAATTCCAGAATGCTTTCATCATCTCGGAAAGAAACCTCTACTCATTCACAGGCACTCCTCAGCCCCCTCCTCCAGGCCATGTCAACCACTAGTCTGCTTTCTTTCTCTAGGGACTTTCTGGGCTGGGTATCTCCCATGAAAGGAATCATACAGCACGTGGCCTTTTGTGTCTGAGTTCTCTCACTGAGCTTTCCATTTTCAAAGTTCACTCACATTACCGCATATATAAATAAATACTTCAGTCCCTTTTTATAGCAGAATAATATTTCATTGTATGGATCTACACCATTTGTTTGTTCATCAGTGGATGAGAATTTGGGTTATCCCCATTTCTTAGCTATTATAAATAATGATCCTATGAACATGGGTGTACAAGTTTACATGTGGAGATATGCTTGCTGCTCTCTTGGATATCTATCTGAGAATGGAATTTCTCAGCCTTATGGTGGTAACATCATCTTTAACTTTTTGAGGAACTGCCAAACTGTTTTCTGCAGTGGCCAAACCACTTTACATTCCCACCAACAGTGCATAAGAGTTCCATTTTCTCCACATCTTCCTCAACAGTTCTTATTACCTGACTTTGATTTCAGCCCTCTTAGTGGGTGTGAGGTTTACCCCATTATGGTTTGGATTTGCATTTCCCTAATGGCTAGAGAGGTTGAACATCTTTTTATGTGCTTATTGGCTGTTCATATATCTTCCTTGGAGAAATGTGTATTTAAATCCTTTTTCTCTCTTTCTCTCTCTCAGATATAGATATAGATATGGATATGGATATGGATATGGATATGGATATGGATATAGATATATAGATATATAGATTTTTTTTTTTTAGACAGAGTCTCAAGCTGTCACCCTAGGTAGAGTTCTGTGGCATCATAGCTCACAGCAACCTCCAACTCTTGGGCTCAAGAAATCCTCTTGCCTCAGTTTTTCTATTTTTAGTAGAGACAGAGTCTTGCTTTTGCTGGGGTTGATCTTGAACTCATGAGCTCAAGCAATCCACCTGCCTTAGCTTCCCAGAATGCTAGGATTACAAGCGTGAGTCACCATGCCCTGGCCTTTTGCTTATATTTTAATTAGATTCTTTGTGTTTTTATCTTTGAGCTGAAAGGACTCTTTATACATATTGTTTCAAAAGTCTGGTATTTACATAGGAAAATTGCATAACAAGAGATATCTTGGGTTGTGTTGGCTGCAAATGGAAGAAAAGACTGTGTGTGTGTAGAAAGAGTTGCCCAACAAATGGAGAATATTTTACAAATATTTTGTAAAAAAATTTGTAAATATTTTATAAGAAAAAAGATACATTTAGCAATTCTCCTTATGTATAACAACTTTTGGGATACTCTATCTAACTGAATTCTGACTCCTTTTCAGATACATGATTTCCAAATATTTTTCCCATTCTATAGGTTGTCTTTCCATGGACTTGATAGCATCCCTTTGAAGTACGAATGGTTTTAATTGTGCTGAAGTCCAATTTATTCTTTGTTTGGTTGCTCATTCTTTGGTGTCACATTTAAGAAACTGCTGCCTGGTGCAGGGTCACAAAGATTCACATATATTTATCTCCAAGAATAGGTGTCCAACTTGCAGCCCATGGTCTACATGTTGACTTTATGAGGATTTGTTTTGCTTATCTATGATGGTGGGTATAATGGAAATTATGCATGGACTTTTTTTTTTTTTTTTTTTGCTAAGTACCTTTCTTTAGTGTGTGCATATTATTTACTATGTGGCCCAAGAAAACTCTTCTTCTTCCAAAGTGCAGCACAGACACCCGTAATTATTTCAATTCTTAAGTCTTTGATCTAGTGTAAGTCAATTTTGTATAGTGGGTAATAAATTCATTCTTTATATGTAAACATACAATTGCCCCAGAACCATTTGTTGAAAACCCCATTTAATTGGGTACTTTCGTTGAAGATCAATTATCCACAGATATATGGGTTTATTTCTGAACTCTCAATTTGACCTTATTGATCTGTATGTCTGTCTTTATGCAGATAATCAAATAGCCTGGATTACTGTAGCTTTGTATTAAGTTATGGTATCAGGAAGTGTGAGTCTTCCAACTTTGTTCATCTTTTCTAATCTTGTTTTAGTTTCTTTTTGAACAGGTTGCTGGATCTCTTACATTTTAACATGACTTTTAAGGTCAGCTTATCAATTTCTACAAAATAAAAGACAGCTAGGGCTGGGTGCTGTGTCTCATGCCTGTAATCCTAACACTCTAGGAGACTGAGGCAGACAGATGCTTGAGTTTAGGAGGTCAAGAGCAGCCTGAGTAACAGCAAGACCCCATCTCTACTAAAAATAGAAAAACTATCCAGGTGCTGTGGTGGGAGTTTATAGTCACACCTACTCAGGAGGCTGAAACTCTACCCAGGAGTTTGAAGTTGCTGTGAGCTAGGCTGACACCATGGCACTCTAGCCTGGGCAACAGCGTGAGACTCAGTCTCAAAAATAATAATAATAAATAAATAATATTTTGATAGGCATTACATATATTTGTATATCAATTTGAGAAGTTTTCCCATCCTAACTAAATATTGTCTTCTAATACATAAATGTGTTGTCTTTCCATTAATTAAGGTTTTTGTTAACTTCTTTCAATTGTTTTGTATCTAGTATTTAAATATTTCACTTCTTTTTCGCTAAATTTATTCTTATATATTTTATTATTTTGATACTATTATACATGGAATTGTTTTCTTATTTCATTTTGAATTATTCATTTTAGTGTATAGAAATAGAACTGCCATGCCTGTAGTCCCAGCTACTTGGGAGGCACAGGCAGGAGAATCACTTAAGCCAGAAGTTGGAGGTTGCTGTGAGCTGTGATGCCACAGCACTCAACCCAGTATAACACCTTGAGGTTATGTCTCAAAAAAAATAAATAAATAAAATAAAATAAAATAAATACAACTGCCTTTTCTATACTGATTCTGAATCCTGCAAAATTCCTGAATGTGTTTGTTCTAATAGTGTTTTTTTTTTTTCTTTTAGTGAATTCCTTAGGATTTTTTTATATACAAGTAAGAAATCATGTTGTCTACAAATACAGACTGTCTTCTTTCTTTCTAATTCTAAGGCCTTTTATTTCATTTTATTGCCAAAATGTGCTTCTTATAACCTCCAGTAAGATGGTGATTAGAAGTGGGAATAATGGGCCGGGTGCAGTGGCACATACCTATAATCCTCCGGTTGGCCAAGGCGGGTGGATTGCTTGAGCTCAGGAGTTCAAGTTTAACATGAACAAGCAACACTCCGTCTCCATTAAAAAAAAAAAAAAATACCTGGGCATTATGGCAGGCACCTGTAGTCCCAGACACTCGGGAGGCTGTGACAAGAGGATCACTTGATCCCAAGAGTTTGAGGTGCTGTGTCTCAAAAACAAAATACAATAAAAAAAAAGTCACTGTTTCATAAAAAAAGAAATGGGAATAATGAACATCCTTGTCCTATTTCTAATGTTAGAGAAAAAGTATTGAGTCTTTCACTATTAAGTATGATAACTGTGGGTTTTTCACAGATACTCTTTATAAGTTGAGAAAGTTCCCTTATATCCCACTATTTTGAGCATTTTTAACATGAAAAGGTGTTGGATTTTGTCAAATGGTTTCTCTGTGCCTAACCTTTCCAATCTGATTTTTCTGCCACCCACATAATCCCCAGCTCTTATTTATTGTGGACGGGAAAGAGAGTGGTCAATGACTTGTAATTGTCCTACAGTTTGAAAAGAGAAAAACATAAATATGAACTCACCTGATGATTTTATTGTCTATTTTAGGTGATTTAAAATAGTGTTTTTTATTATTTTTGTTTGTAATTTCTTGAGTGTGATACTTCTTGAAGCAATCTCCAGGATAAACTCCAGGCTTCCTGTTGCACATCTCACAGTTGAAAACGGTTTTTTGTTGTTGTTGTTTTGGTTTGGTTATTTTGCAGTTTTGGGCCAGGGCTGGGTTTGAACCCACCACCCCCGGCATATGGGGCCAGTGCCCTACTTCTTTGAGCCACGGGCACCGCCCTGAAAATGGTTTTTATCCTTCCACCTTTCTCATTTCTTCTGCTGCCAACCAGGCAATGGTTTGTTGACTTTTTTCCACTTTGCATTATAAAATAACGTCTTCCCATTAGGCATTTCCTCAGGGTCAGAAGTTGAAGTTCTTCCCCTCGTTCTGGAATTTCTTTGCCTCACGTTGCTCACAAGCTGAGAGATGAGATTTCTCCTGTAAGAAAGGTGTGTTTGCACTTCTTTTCCAGCAGAGCAGGCAAACAAACGCAACAATAACAACAACAAAAAAAAGGACCTGATTTCTTCCAACATAGGATTGGAAAGGATTGCTGTTAGTAGCTTCAAAGTGAAAGTTTTTCTAGGTTCTTGATGAACATGAAGAAGAGAGTTTCAGACTGCACCACATAATCCAAGCAAGTGACAGCTTTATTTTATTTTATTATTTCAGATTAATACGAGGGACTATCAGGTTACTTTGTTGGCATTTGTTAGGTAAAGTCCAAGTTTAGTTGAGCCCTTCACCTAGGGGTGTCATATACCCCTACACTGTATCTGTTGGGTGAGTTTCATTATATTTTATTATATTATATTTTATTTTATTTTTGAAAGTGAAAGCGTACTACTCTCAAGAGAGAATAAACGGGATGGAAAAAAAGCAGCTGCACTGTGAGAAAATGGTTTTTGCTCTTTTGAAGTCTTACTAATTGAAGGGAGGAGTATTTAAGATTGAGGTTGGCTTTTAGGAAAAATTAGGGTAGTAATGTCTAGACTTAGGTTCCCTCCCATTTTCCTTTCTATGGCAGTTTTGGAACTGCCATGGTGATTTCAAGGAGAAACTTTAAAACCATAATGTAAATGATAGTGTGATTAGTCAAGTTCACGTAAGGTGGAAGAGAGCTGACAAGTCCTTGAAGCCGTTCTTGTCTGCAGCTATCAGCCCCTAGTCAGCTTCTGCCTGAGAGTTGTTTACTTTAACACCTGCACCCAATCTTCAAGTTCCCCGATCAGATCTCAGCCCTGTCTCCTACTCTACAAATTAATATGATGTATTACAGTGACTGATTTTCGGTTGTTGAAACAACCTTGCATTGCTAGGATAAATTCCCCTTTGATGTGGTGTATAAGCATTTTTATATATTGTTGAGCGTGCTTTGCCAGTATTTTGCTGAGAATTTTTACATCTATATTTTCATAAAGAGTTTTGGTCTCTCGCTTCCCTTTCTTGGGATGTCTTTGTACAGTTTTTGGCATCAGGGTAATATTGGCCCCATTTGGAGGTAGAAAGGAGGTGGGCTATATTCCTCCTTCTCCTAGATTTTTTATTTTTTTAAGTAGAAATCTATTTTTAAAAAGAAGATAGAGTTGATGTACTTTCCTATATTTCTTCTGCTAAGTACAACTAAAAGTTTGGGTATTATATATAAAACAAACATAAGAAGATTCTGAGGCAGAGAAGGGCCTCACTGGCAAAAGAGTGACACAGTGGTATGCTGCCTGGGCTTTATTTTTGCCTCATACATCCTATACTTGGAGCTGGGAAAGCTGGAAATCTAGAAGTTCCAAGGGACTTGGACAAAATAGTCCCAACAACAGTCTGCTCTTTCTAATGGAAAGAACAATAAAGGTCCCATACATTACGCCAAAAGGCTTTCGAATGATAATTGCTCTCTTCCAGCCATAAACCACAGGAAAAATTTGTGGTCTCATTGCTACCCACTCCAGCAAAGGCTTAGTGGAGAGCCTAGATTTTTATCCTTTTGAGACTATAAATAGACTCCCAGTTCTCTTCTACACGTGGCATCAGGGAAGACCAAACAAGGAGCCAGACTCTCATCCTCTGCAGGGGAAACAAACTCCATCACCATGACGTTAGTGAGGGCAGGTAGGGTGCCCAGATTCCCATGCTCCCTGAGAGTCATGAGGTGACACATCCCTCTCCACTACAGCCATGTCAGAGGAGACCTAGAGAGAAGGTGAGGACGCCCATCCCCACTCGACAGTAACAAGGAACACCACCCTTCAGGAGTCAATGGAGACAGTGAGGGAACTTCAAATTTTGCCCCCATCTCCTGGTAACAATGGTACCCCTCCTTTCTGTACCAGAACCTTGTCAGAAGCAGCCAGCTAAAACATAACGTCTGTCATGACTGCATAAATGATCACATGAGACACAGATTGACAGTACATGCTGCGAGAGGTGAGGCTACCCATAGGTGCAGGACAGCATTGAGCACTCCTCACAGAGTCCTTTTTTTGGAGAAGATATATAATGGGCAGAAAGATTACTAAGCAAAGACACGCAGGGGCTGCGTGCTCTGGGAAATGATCTCATAGGTGCCAACAGAGTATGTGTGCAAGGAAATGATCTTCAAGGATGGTAAGGAAATGACCTTCAATGTACTAAATGCAGTTTTTCTCCACTAATCCTGTAAGGAACTGTCATAAAATGCTTAATGTTTAACAATACCTTTTACTACTACAGGACTGAACTTTGCTCCTCCAGGATTACAGAGTTACTTGGTGGCTTATCTTCCAAGTCACAAGAGATTTTCAGGCTTGCCAGGAGAATGTCTTGTTCTCAGTAATTCCTCAGATGAGTTATGATATTGGTGACTGTTGTGGTAAGTATGATGTTTAATCCTCTATAAAAGTCTAAATAATAATCAGAGTTTTAAAACATAATCCCCAAATGTGCATGTTTTGATAGGAAATTGTTTATTATACCAAAGACCAAGAAGATCTCAAATTAATTTTAAAAGACAACCAATACGTGCCAACATTGAGATGACAGTAATGTGAGAATTATCTGAAAGGATTTTAAAGCTTCTATCATAAACTGCTCCAACAAGCAATTACAGAAATGCTTGAAACAAATGAAAAAATAGAAAATCTAAGCAAAGAAATATGATATAAAGAAGAATCAATGTACACTTTAAACATACAATAGCCAAAGCATGAGACCCAGCAGATGAGTTCAGCAGCAGAATGGAAGGAGAGAGAAAAGAATCAGTGAACTTGGAAACAGAATGATAGATATTCCCCAATCAGCCCTAGTCTGAACAAAAGAACAAAAATAGACTGGAAAAAAAAAAATGAATAAAGCCTCAGAGACCTGTGGGACTATGACGAAAGATCTAACATTTGTGTCAACTGTGCCCAGGAAAAAGAGGTGAAGGAGAGCAGGGCTGGAAAAGTGTTCACAAAATAATTACTGAATATTTCCCAAATGTGCCAAAAAGACCTCCCTGTGAGTGAATAAAAATCTTAGCAAGTTGTTTTATAGACATAGGAAAGTTATTCCAAAATACTGTGTATGAAAGGTACTAAAATAAGGGTACTAAAATAGCTAATGCGATTTTGAAAAAGAAAATGAGAGTAAATAATGTATACCTAATTTATTATATAGCTACATTAATTAAGACAGTGAAGTGTTGGCAGAAGGATGAACAGAAGTATAAATGGAACTGAATATAGAGTACAGAATAGTCTTTCAATGGGAGAGAAGACAGTCTTTTCGATAAACAGTGCGGGAGTAATTGGATGTTGATTAAAAAAAGAAAGTGAATCTTAATCAAAACCTCACAACTTATACAAAAAGGACCTCAAAACAGATCATGGACTGTAAAATGTAAAAGTATAGAACTTTTAGAAAAAATACATGAGAAAATCTTCTGGGCTAGCCAAAGCATTCTGAGACTTGGCATCAAAAGCATGATCCATAAAAGGAAAAACTGATAAATTGAACTTCAGCAAAACTTTTTCTTTTTCTTTTTCTTTCTTTTTTTTTTTTTTTTTTTTTTTTTTTTTGAGACAGAGCCTCAAGCTGTAACCCTCAGTCAAGTGCTGTCATGTCACAGCTCACAGCAACCTCCAACTCTTGGGCTTAAGCAATTCTCTTGCCTCAGCCTCCCAAGTAGCTGGGACTATAGGCCCCCACCACAATGCCTGGCTATTTTTTGGTTGTAGTTATCATTGTTGTTTGGCAGGCCCAGGCTGAATTCAAACCTGCCAGCTCTGGTATATGTGGCTGGCACCTTAGCCGCTTGAGCAACAGGCACCAAGCCTGCAAAACTTTTTCTATGTGAAAAATCTTGTTAAAATGATGAAAAAAAAAACTAAACAGTAGAATAAAATATTTCAAAATAATCACACATCCAACAAAAGATTAATATTTACACTATATAAAGAATTATCAAAATAATAATAATAACAGACAATCCAAATAGGAAATGAGCAAAAGGTATGAACAGACAATTTTTCCATGAGAATATGCAGATGATAAATGAGCATATAAAAATGTACTGAAACAAAATGCAAATTAATCCAGTGAGAGTCTATCTTAGTTAATGGTGAAAGGGGGAGCCCAGTTTCAGTCTTCTACAGGTTACCAAGCAGTTCACCCGGCAGCATTTGTTAAATAGGGAATCTTTTCCCCACTGAAAGTTTTTAATTGGCTTGTCAAAGATCAGTTAATGGTAAGTAGCTGGATTCATCTCTTGTTTCTCTATTCTGTTCCATACATCTACCTCTCTGTTTTTGTGCCAGTACCATGCTGTTTTGATCACTATCAATTTATAGTACAGTCTTAGGTCTGGTAGCATGACTCCTCCTGCTTTGTTTTTATTTCTGAGTAATGTCTTGGCTATTTCAGGTATTTTCTGATTCCAGATGAAACTAAGTATTATTTTTTCAAGATCTTTAAAGTATGACAGTGGGGCTTTAATAGGGCCAAACATCTTATTCAATTATGCTTTACTGATCACAAGGCCCAAGACCATTACCAATCAAGTTGGCCCCTACTCTGTTCTCTTTCCCACACTTAAGTCTCACAGTCACAGCTGCCTATTAGGAATCTCTAAAAGACTCCACTCCCTCAGACTAAACATAACTAAAGTGAAAAACATAGTCCTCCCCCCTCATTCTGTCCTGCTTGTGCTAATTTTATCGAGGATGCTTAGCACAAATTCACAGTTCTTCTCACTTGTCCACACACACTCATGCTGCTGTTACCATGTGTGAAGTCCCAATATTCAGTCCACAACCAACTGCCATCCCTGAAACAGAAAACCTGAAGTTATATCGTTATAAGTGGACACATATAAGAGACCATCAGATCGGATCTGTGAGCACCCATCTTAAAATGCTGTCAGAGCTGTAACCCCCATCTCATCACTGAGAACCTTCCAAAGGCATTCTTTCAAATGCCATGAAGATCTATTTACCTTTCCTCTCCTCCAGTTTTAACAACCTAGCCAAGCTAAGGGAATGAATCAAAACCAACTTACAAAAAGAGTGAGGTTTCAGAAATGGAAACAGCCTGGGGACCACCTCAGTAGAACACCATGAGTGTTCAAGTATAAGGCCTGAAACCTGTGATACAGAGTGATTCAGCATTTTATTCCCCTATAGCCTTATAAAAGAGAATGCTTGTTCAGGAGAAGGTGGTAGCATTCACAGCACTGGAGTGTTGAAAGAGAGTAAATGAGCGCGGTAACCCTGGGATGGGAGGCTGCTGCTCACTGCTCAGGCACTGCAGCATCCTCCTGAGGCAGCAGAGAGACAGTTCCCAAAAGAAAATGGGAAGGTAAATAAAGGAGAAGTCACATAACAACTCAAAAACCCAGTGCTAAGAGCTTAGAGCTTTTTATTCTTTTAATATTAATATACTTACAAATAAGTGTTTACCTTCTCATCTTCCACAGCTAAGTTATTTAATTTCCAGAGGAGAATCTTACACTGGGATGTATCTATGGCTTAGTGATGTAAAAACTACTGTTTGGCTTCCAGTTTAAAATGGAAGCCAGGAAGGATGCTATGAATGGACCAGACACTTCGAGGAACTTTTTGGAAGGTATAAAGCTGATGAGATTGACCAAACATAACATGGATGGAGCTAGAACATATTCTTCTCAGTAAAGTATCTCAAGAATGGAAGAAAAAGTATCCAAAGTACTCAGTACTATTATGAAACCAATTTATAATCACCCATACTTTCATATGAAAGATAAAACACAACTATATTCCAGGATGAAGGAGGGAAGAGGAGGGGGAAGGAGGGGAGGTTGGATGGAGGGAGGGTAAACAATTTGATAAGTTTCAACACACATACTCACCTATGAAGCCAGTAACAAATAGATTTTAAAAAGTCATCTATTACCCCCCAAAGTTCCTTGTGTCTTCTGCAGTTTCTCTCTCCTACTCTAACTCCCAACCTTTCCACTTTTCCCTTGAACCCTAAACAACTGTTGATCTGCTTTTTTTTGCTTTTTTTTTGTTGCCGTTTTTAGCTGGGCTTGGGTTTGAACCCACCAACTCTGGTATCTGGGGCCGGTGCTCTACTCCTTTGAGCCACAGGCACTGCCCTTGATCTGCTTTTTGTCACTACAAATTAGTAGATATTTCCTAGAATTAATAGATAAATTAAATAATAGTGTATGTACTATGTTTTTTGCCTGATATCTTTCTTTCTTTTTTTTTTTTTTCCTTTGAGACAGAGCCTCAAGCTGTCACCTTAGGTAGAGTGCTATGGCATCACAGCTCACAGCAACCTCCAATTCCTGGGCTCAAGCGATTCTCCTGCCTCCCCCTTCCAAGCAGCTGGGACTACAGGCGTCCGCCACAATGCCCGGCCATCTTTTGGTTGCAGCCATCATTGCTGTTTGGCAGGCCCAGACTGGATTTGAACCCGCCAGCTCAGGTGTATGTGGCTGGCGCCCTAGCCGTCTGAGCTATAGGCACTGAACTGCCTGATATCTTTCATTAAAGAATATTATTCTGAGATTCATCCATGTTTCGTGTGTACAGTAATCCTTTTTATTGCTGAATGTATGAATATACCAATTTACTTATATACCCAACTATTGATAAATACTTTGGTTGTTTCCAATGTGGGGCTATTGCAAGTAAAGTTGTTATAAACTTTTTTATTTGTGTACAAATACTTTTTTTTTTTTTTTTTTTTTTTGGCAGTATGGAGCTGGCATGCCACTCCTTGAGCCACAGGCACTGCCCACAAATACTTTTTTTGATATATGTTTTCATTTCTCCTTAGTGTATACCTGAGAGTAGAATGGCTGGGTCATGGTGGTGCATAGTTAACTTTTTCAGAAACTACCTATTTTCCACAGTGGTAGTACCATTTTATCTTTCTAGCAGCAATCTATGAGAATTCTAGTGCCTGGATTTTGGCCATTCCTATTATAATAGGTGTGTAGTGGTGTCTTATTGTTTTAATTTGTATTTCCCAGATTACAAATAATGTGGACTGTGTTTTGACGTTATTTTGCATCTGTGTATCTTCTTTGGTGAGGTATCCCTTCAGGTCTTTGACCCATTTTCTTTGAGTTGTTTGTTTTCTTTTCTTTTCTTTTTTTTTTTTCTTTAGGGACAGAATCTCACTTTGTCACCTTCGGTAGAGTGCTGTGGCATCACAGCTCACAGCAACCTCCAGCTCTTGGGCTTAGGTGATTCTCTTGCCTCAGCCTCCTGAGTAACTGGGACTACAGGTACCTGCCACAATGCCCAGCTAGTTTTTGGTTGTAGTTGTCATTGCTTGGCAGGCCCGGGCTGGATTCGAACCTTCCAGCTCTGGTGAATGTGGCTGGTGCCTTAGCCACTTGAGCTATAGGTGCCCAGTCATTTTTTTTTAAAAAAGCATTTTTACATTTTAATGAACAAGTGTCTTTTTTGACAATGCAGTTTTAATTTGTATTTAAAGTCTTCTTTTATTTTGGAATAGTTGGACAAAATGTTAAATATGTCTAGATCTTATTACCTATTTTGTGTGCCTTCTTAAAAGGCTAAAAGTATGAGGCTGTCTGGGTGGACATCAGTATCCTGGTACCTCCTCATTGTCCACAGTCTGGCTGGTCCAAGAGGTTTGCTTTGAGGGGATCCCTCCCTGGCAGTGGAAGTGACGAGGCCCCATCCTCTCCACATGGAGACATCCCTGCTTTCCCACCTCCCCTGAGGGTGGATTTGCAGAATCAGTGAGGCAGGTGAAGGAGAAGTAGACTTGAGGCTAGAGGGACAGTGCCTCTCTCTACTTGCTCAAGTCCCAGGGTTGGATAACTTGACCAATTTTCTTGCCTCCTGCTTGAAAGCGGCAAATAGCTCTTTAGAAGTTTACAGGGATTTTTTCCTACTGGTAAAACTTGGCAACCCCTAGGGTGCTAAGAGACACCTCCAGAGAGCCCCTTCCAACTCTTTCCATTTCATGTAGAGTCAGGCACAGAGAAACTAAGTGCTGCCCCTTAGGAGGCTTTCCTTGATCCCAGCACTGTGGTCCCAGCTTGCTGCCACTGGCTTTTATCTATGTCCTTAGTTCTCTTCTCTGCTGACAACCTGGGGCTCCTTACCCACAGAGAAACACCAGCACAGGGCCTGGCCCAAAGCAGGCACTTGTAGTTTATGTGGCAACAAATAAAATAAAGTGAATTTGCTGTTCGGGCATTTAACACATCTTGATGGAGTTGCTGGGGGATGAGAGGGTTACAGATGGAGGAGAGAGGGAAGGAGGAAGCCCAGGGTGATGAAAGGAGTAGGTAAGAAAATGATAAGGACACCTCCACCAAGAGGAATGATAAACTAGAGGTGGGTATGAGAAACAAGCAGTCCTCAGGGCAGCTGGGCCCTTCCTCTCTCCTCCATCAGGTCCAGCCTGGCCTGAGCAACGAGAGCAGCACAGACGGGAAGGAAATAAAGCCCCCAAACTTGATGATGGACAAAGGAAGATGAAGAACATTTAAGAGTCAGCAATATGGTCAAGGATTGCCATGTGAGGATATATCAAAAAATACCTATGATTGACAATCATCCATATATACGATTATGAGCAAACCCCTCCAAATAGTGGAGACATTGGTCCTCCTGCCCAATTCTTCAATTATGCATAAAGCACTTATCATGAATTGAATAAATGATTTTGTAAATTAGTAAGCGCTTTTCTTGGAGGATGATTCAGATGGTAAAAATTTTTCATTTGTGCAAAATGTCCAACATATCTATTCTGCAAAGCAAAAGAAGCCTCTAGTTAATAGTAGAAGAAAAAGCTGAAGTCACCATTCCTAATTTTTTCTTTTTTTTTTTTTTCGGTATAGAACTTATTAAAAGCAGTAAGTAGTTAAGGCAATAGTTACTAGGTTTCTTCATATAAATCAGCATTTTTTATGGAGGCTGCCTCATGAGTGATTATCCTCCTTGGAGAAAAACCCCAAAGAGGTCAGTGCTATGGGGACGTAACCAAGACGGAGCCAGGTCTGGCTTATAGGCCGCTCACGACTGATCAGCATCAATAAGAATGCAGCTACAGCAGTCCCCGTATGGGGTAAGAGCTCCCTCTGGGCCTAGGAGAATGGGGTATGGAAAAACTCAGGAGGAAGACCTCCATGGTGCATAGCAGATTTCGAGTCATTCTCCTCTTGTTCCTGCCAGCTAGGCTTTCTTCACTTTCCGTTTCCTCAATTCTGTTTTCATAAGGAAGACCTGGTATTCTTTCAGCTTTTCAGTCTTTCCTGTAGCAAGATGTGGACAATGGCTCTCCTGGAATCTTTCTTAAAGTAGTTACTTGTATCATTTTGGTACTGAATCAACTGGACTCAAAAGTTCACAGAATCAAGGCCTTCCTAGGGGAAAGTATGGCAGTTAATTTTATTAACACTTCTCAGTGGGTAGGGAAGAAAAATTAACTGCCATACTTTCCCCTAGAAAGGCTTATTTAAGTTCTTAACTCAGGGATGGATATAATGTGATGAGTAGAATAGCCCACAGTGGAGAATCTGAATGTGACATCTGAGAATTACTCCCTGCCACAGAGGGCACTGTGTCCTGGGGCCTTGCCAACACAGCTCTCCAACCTAGAGGAATGCAGCCCTTGTGTTACTAACTCAGATAATCAGAAGAGATTCAATTTCCATTTGTGGCCTGAAGTTATGGAAAGTGTGCATGACTGCAGAAGAAACAGAGAGGGAGCTGTACTGGGTGAGCTACATCTAACATCCCCTTGGCCCCTGCCACCAAATATTCCAAGCCCTCCAGCTGCTTTAGCTCACATGCTTCTTTCTCTTATAGTTGAAGACAAGAAGGGTTTGTGACACACATTAATAAACTGACACATAGTAAGCACTCACTACAAATAAGGACACTTTGTATTCATATTTATAACATATTATGAACATTGGCAAGGCACTTTTGGATACAAAGAGTGGAAAGAGATAGATATAGACTTTGCCTTTAAAGGGGATACAGAAGTCACCATCGTAAATACCTAGAGAATAGTGTAAAGTGACCCAGTCCTTCAAAGAAACACAAAAGGCTATAGGAACTGAAGAAAAAATACCAAGAGACTGTTTTAGGTTGGGAAGGGAAAGGGATTCCCAGGAAAGGGTCTACATGAGCAATGTCAGGCGGGTGTAAAGTGTCACAGGCTGGGAAATAGCAGACAGTCTAAACATGTTAGAGTGTGGGAAATGTTGATGCACAAAGAGGAAGAAAAGATTGGAAAAATCAAATTGTAGAAGACCTTGAGTGCAGATTGAAACACTTAGTTGTCATTGGTAGTTGGGAGACATTATGGATTTTGAGCATGAAAATAGCCTGATTAGATCTAGCCTTCTGTAACTTAAAGGCAGCCAAAGACCCAATACTTAGGGTTTACGGCTGTTTTTGTTATCTCTTGTTTTATTTTTGGTTTGGGTGTGGGAGAAAAGTATCAGTGGGTAACATGGAGCTTTTTTCTCTTCCTCTCCTCCTCCTCTTCTGCTTCTGCTTGGGTCTAGGGCCAGTAATTACAGTGTTCTTCTATCAGATCCAAAGGTCATATTTAGCTCCTATCACTTTATTCAAGGAAAATCTCCTTCATAGCTATTTCCAAATCTACTTCACAATTCCCAACCAGCTCTCAGTTTGATTTCAGGTACAGTACCGATGAGAAACTGGGCACAGCATGAGAAATCACGGGCTTCAGAGTCTGACAGATCTAGATTTGAGTCCTTGGTTCAAGGAGGTTGAACCAGAGGTTTCTCTGAACCTCAATTTCCCAACTTGTTAATCAAAATAGTGTATTTACAGAGTTACTGAGAATATTAAATGAGATAATCAACTTAACTTTTACAAAGAATTTTACAGAATCTACAATGTTGTAAACTCTATAGGCTAAATGTCCTGGTTTCTTTAATAGAAAAAAACACAAGAAATAAAAAAGAGGTAGGTGGCTGGGTAAGGTGGCTTATGGCTGTAATCCTAGCACTCTGGGATGCTGAGACAGGTGGATTGCTAGAGCTCAGGAGTTCCAGACCAGCCTGAGCAAAGTGAGACCACATAGCCACTAATAGAAACAAAAACCAAAACCAAACAAACAAAAAATCCCCAGCCAGGCATTGTAGTGCCAGCTACTTAGGAGGGTGAGGCAGGAGGATGGCTAGAACCCAAAAGTCTGTTGTTGCTGTGAGCTATGACACCACAGCACTCTATTCAGGGTGACAGAGTGAGACACTATCTCAAACAAACAAACAAACAAAAAAAGGTAAGAAATCCACAAACTAAGAGAGATTTAAGAGACATGGCAACCAAATGAAATGCATAGACCTTGTTTGGATCCTCATTGAAACAAACTAAATTTTAAAAGAATTTAAGACATGACAACTTAAAATCATGGATTAGATATTTGATATTATTAAGGTATTTTTAAGGTAAACTATTTAAGTTTTGGGTTTTTTAAGAGAACGTAACAATGTATTAAATATCATACTAAAATACTTTGTGATTTGAACACTGATATTATTTACAAATAATCTAGGTGTAAGGAAAGAAAGAGTGGTGGGTAAGATTGGGGGTGTGTGAGGAGAGTTGGAAGGGAATGGATGAAACATGGTTGGTTTCAAGGTATGTGATGACTTCAAGGGGTTTATTGTATGATTCTTTTGACTTTTGCCTGTTTTTCATAACGAAGTATTTCAAAAAGAAAAAATAGGGTGATAGTATGTACTTCAGAGTACTAAATGAGATATGTGTAAAAGTGCAATATTATCTGGTACAATAGTTTTATTTAAACACGTTCAGAAGATATAATGAAGTTTTTGAAAAGTATTCTTTCAAAATACAACCTCTCCCAACAAACACACAGACTGACACACAAGGGAGTCATCCCCAAACAGTACTTGTCGATGCTCTCCAAGGACAAATTGCCCTAGTAGGAGTTTGTGAAAGACTTGGTTCCTCTTTACCTAAAGTCTCCAGGGAAACCCAAGGCTGGTGACTTTAGGTAATCTTCAGGGGGCTGGAGCCTTAGGTATTGGACCTTCCTTCCTTGGGAAGGGAACCAACTCCTGAACTCTGTAAGCAATCACCAGTATAAAATAATAAATGGGACAGTCTGAGAACCCAGGGCGTAAAGCTTGGGCAGCACCTGAGGTGTAGGTCTTGGCACTGGGGAGGGCCTATTGTTGGGTGCCCAAGTGCTACTGCTTGATCACCTAAGGAGAAGAGTCCAAAACAAAACTAAATAACAGGTGCTGATCCTAACCCATTCCCCTAAAAAACCTGCCTCCTTAAAAAGAAAACTTACCTGTGAGGGGTAAGTTTTCTAGTCCCTGAAGTTTATTGCTGTTGGTTGTATCTGTTTATCATTGTCCAAAATAATAAAGGCTGTCCTGTAATAAAAGGGGACAGTTCAACCATGGTTCATCTCCACTCTTTTCTTTCCTCTCTTAGGCATCCTTAAAGTTTCTGAGGGCACATTATTTCCTTAAATCAGCAGTCTCTGTGCAGAGACCTTGTACTCATTAGGTAAGAGAACACCAAGTCTCCCGTCCTCTCCTCTCTCTCCTCTGTATTCTCCCCTCCCCCAACTTGAATTGAGTTTTTCTCTTGGTGAGTATGTATTAGTTCATCTGCTGGCCTCATATTAGCATTGAGTAAGTACATTGGGTACCAGATTTCCATTCTTGTGATACTTTACTAAAGAGAATGTTCTCCAATTCTATCCAGGTTAATACTAAAAATGTCAATGCTTGTTATGGCAGAATGGTATTCCATGGTATACAGATACCACAGTTTATTAATCCATTCATGGGTTGGTGGACACTTGAGTTGTTTCTACATTTTGGAAATTGTAAATTGAGCTGCAATAAACAATCTAGTGCAAATGTCCTTATGATAAAATGACTTTTCTTCTGGGTAGATGCTTAGTCCTGGGATTGCCAGATGAAATGGAAGGTCTGTTTTGAGTTCTTTCAAAAGTCTCCACACTTTTTTCCAAAGAGGCTGTATTGGTTTGGAATCTCACTAGAAGTGCTAAAGTGTTCCCTTCTCTCCACATCCACACCAACATCTGCAGCTTTGGGGCTTTGTGATGTGGGCTGTTCTCTGGGCTGAGGCTTCCAAAATGACAAAGAAAAACTCAATTCAGGGCTTCTGTCACTCAAAGAGGCATAAATACATGACATTTTAGAGCTAGAGAGACCTTAGAGACCATCTCATCCAACCCCCTTTCCCCATTTTTCCATTTTCCTGAAGACTGAGACAGCCAAGCAACCTGTCATGGAGACAGCACAGACAGTTAATGGAGTTGGGGCACTGGGTCACTGGGTTTTGAACTCTTTGTTTTTTAAGCTACAATCCTAGAAAATTAATAAACCTAGAAGATACACACCACGGGCACACACACACACGCACACTTGTACCTTTTGATATTTTTCTATTCTACTCGATTCAATTTTATTCTAGCAATGCTAGCTAGTAAGTTGATTTTACAGATCACTGATAGAACATAATTCGTAGTTTGAAAAACACTGCCTTAGGACACCGAATTTAAAGGCTTCTGTGTCTTAAATTAGAAGAGCAGAGGCAGTGGAATTGGAGTGCTGGGCATCACACATAATCTACTGCTTCTCATCCCCAGAATGAAGGCCAAGCAACTTGAGCAGAACTGCTAGTGGTGTGTCCTGCAAGTGGTACCTTCTCAGGAAGATTATGGCAGAAAAAGGACTAAGAACCCTGTCCTAAGAAGTGAAAACAGCCCACCCTGCCCTGTTAGAAATATCCAAAGCTCATAGATCCCATATATATTGTCTATGCAAAGCTAATTCAGGAAAGACTTTGTTCTGAGTTGAGAAATGGTAGCTTTTATCTACCTAGGAATTATAAAGATAGCCAAGGTCCTTTGGAGAATTTATCTAATGAATCTTGATGTTATTCCCATGAGGAAGGAAAAAGTCAAGTTACTGGCAGTAAGAGTAGGCCAGGACACTAGGGTGAGGCAAGTGAAGCATCTTGACTACTGAGGTTTTTATTTTTATTTTTATTTTTTTGCTTTTTGCACTTATATAATGTGGCTTTATTCATTTCACCTTAATCTTAGTCTATTGAATTGTGTCCCTATTAAAAATGTTGCTATTGTTTACATTATAGTTTTTTGCATTAATTTATTTTTACAATATTTCATTAAGATTTATTTATCTTAATTGCTATGATTTTTGGCATTCCCTTAAATTTTGTGCCTCACTTATCTCACCTTAGTCCTGGCCCAAAGCAATCCACCTGCTTTGGCCTCCCATTGTGCTAGGATTACAGGTGTGAGCCACCATGCCCAGACTTTTTTAAGTTTGGGTTCCCCCAAATGGAGTTCTTTCTTGAAAAATCCAGGCCACTTTGATAAACCATTGTATCATCTATGATCTCTAGTTTTCTTTATAGAAGTCTAGGTGTAGAATCCTTCTAGATTTTACTCTGTAATTTATCTCCCTATTTTTTAATAGTCTTGCTTTCATATAATTTAGCTGCAATTTTGGTTGTAGCCACTCAACTTCACTGAATCTTCCTGAAATTTTCAAGTTATTTTTCATAAAATTATAACTCTTTCTGTTTGCTTTAACATTTGACAGGTTCATATACTATCATATGACTTATTTTAATAACAAGGAGAACTGGAAGACACTGGTGGAAGCAGAAATCCATAGGCATATTACAGAGAAGACTACTACCTGCAAATTTTCAACATGTCAATGGACACCAATAAGCACATTTAAGAGAATGGTGAACACTAGATATTAAGTTAGTCAGACAGACATCAGTAAGACAGCTTCCATTATCCTGAAGTCAGTAGAAGTCTTTTACATATCTAAATGTAATTCTTGGCCTTCATCATGATAAAAACTAACATTTGGGTGATGCTTTATGGGTCTCCTATGATCTTTACAACAACTCTCTCTGTGAGGTGAATAACTATATATAGGAAGAAGAAACTGAGATTGAGCAAGTTTAAGAGACTTTCATATAGTTAAATAGAGCAAGATATCTTAATGCCAGTGAAGAGATAAAAAATACGCCATTCTAGTATATTGATTACTTTGAGTTAAAGGCATGTGAAAAATAGCAGGTTCAAGATCACTCTGGCCTTCTTTCTGTCCTGCTTTCTTAAAAGTAGGAGATGTAATTCCCATGAAAAAGACAGCTTCTCCCATAAAGCACAAAGGAAGCGGAAGGGAGGCAAGATGGCCGACTGGAGCCAGCTTTCCACAGAGGCTCCCATCTAGAAGGAGTGTTAAAGGACAGAAATTTAGCAAGTAAGCCAATGGTTTGGAGCTGAGCCAAGACAGAAGGTTGAAGAACGCACATCAACCCTGCTGAGGTGAGCTGCGACCCCAAGGATACAAACAAAAGGTACAAAATCCATCACCAAGCAGAAGGGAGTCCCCTCCCCATGAGAACGGCTTGCAGTATACTCCATACAAACAAGCAAGCAGAGTTCAAAAGTCCTCCCATTTTATTGTACGGGAGAGACCCTCTAAAAAACAGACCTCCTTCCCCTACTAGGGTGCCATGGCACTCTCCTGCCAGGCATAAAACTGTATAAAACTGTATATATTCTCTACCTGCAATTCTGAACTCCCAGCACTTCCCTCCATTCTCACCCTGAGGTTTGGAATCTTGTCCCCCATGGAGTCCAGATTCTTGGGCATTTTCTCGAGAGGTGTGGAGAGGGCAAGGGCTGTTGCTAGTCTGTGCTGATTCTATGGCATGGGAATAAGGAGAAGATGGTCAAATGAAAAGGAACCATACAGGAGCAGTGGTGCCCCAAGGCACAGAGCAGCAGCCACAGCGGCGGGAAGAATAGAGCTCACATCCCTGGGGATATTCTGGAGACACACTCCCTGTCTCTCTGGACAACCAGAGGAAGCCAGGCATCTTCTCTGGTGGCAGCCACTGGTGGAACAGATCTGGGACAGAAAGGCATGCCCTGTGAGTAAAGGGTATGCCTGAGGCAGTACCAGCTTGGGTGGAGTGTGGGGACTAGAATATGCATGCAGAGACGGCAGACTCCCATGGTGGAGCTGACCCAAAGGACTGCTTTATTTAGCTTCAGATGCACCCAGCCCTCAGGGGATCAGAGCTGAGACAAAGGTGGGCAGGCAGAAGCTCAAACTGACAGCTGAGTGTGAGTTCTAACCATGCTTGCCCCAACACAGACTGCAGCCAAGACCAGGCAGTGGCACACACTGGGGTTGAGGTTATAGTCTCAAACAGTGTCTGATCCACAGGAGAATATAGCCAGGACAGAAACAAATTCTGTAAAGTTGTTCTGTTCTATCAGCAACAGCAATCAGGGACAGGGCTGGAACTGAGTGAATTGCCCCAGCCTCCATTAAGCACCAGAGGTTGTCAGGCCTCACCTCCCCCTGCCGGATAGTGTCAGAGAGCAGCGGCCTGGCTGAGGAGACATAGAACTTCCCCTGGGACTCAGGCAGGCACAACCCCCTGGAGCATCTGCTCATTGGAGGGAAGTGGGTCACAGCACTGCGGGGTTACCAGCTAAACTGAGTTTCATTTATGATGGAGAAATTAAGTACTTTAATGACATTCACATGTTGAACAAATTTGCTATAACTAAACAAGCTCTCTAGGATATTCTCAGACCCATCCTCCATAATGACCAGTGCAGTTCTCCACCAAAAAAGTAAACTCACTCAGAAAATTTTGATCAAATTCCTACTTCCACATTGGCGAAAGGATAAAAAATGTCCACTGGACTTTCAAAAAACTTGATACTCACAATTCTACTAGGCTTATCAATATTCTCAATTAATGTGAATTGCTTAAATTGTTCTCTAAAGAAGCACAGATTGGCTGACTGGATACAAAAACTCAGACCAGATACCTGCTGCATGCAAGAATCTCATCTTACCTTAAAAGATACATAGAGACTCAGGGTGAAGGGATGACCTTCTATATTCCAGGCAAATGGAAACCAGAAAAAGCCAGGTGTTGCAATTTTATTTGCAGATACAATAGGCTTTAAACCAACAAAAGGATAAGGATGGTCACTTTATATTTATTAAGGGTAATACTCAACATGATGAGATTTCAATTATTAATATTTATGCACCCAACCAGAATGCACCTCAATTTATAAGAGAGACTCTAACAGGCATGAGCAACTTGATTTCCTCCAGCTCCATAATAGTTGGAGATTTTAACATTCCTTTGGCACTGCTGGATAGATCCTCCAATAAGAAGCTAGCCAAAGAAAGAATTAAACTTAACAATTCAACATTTGGATATAACAGACATCTACAGAACATTTCATCCTAACAAAACTGAATACACATTCTTCTCATCAGCCCATGGAACATATCCAAAATCAATCACATCTTAGGTCACAAGTCCAACCTCAGCAATGTTAAAGGAATAGAAATTATTCCTTGCATTTCTTGGACCATCATGGAATAAAAGTTGAACTCAGTAACAACAGGAACCTGCATACTCATACAAAAACATAAGAAAAGAAATAACCAAAATTAAAGCAGAATTAAATGAAATTGAAAACAAAAGGATTATACAGCAGATCAATAAATCAAGAAGTTGGTTTCTTGAAAAGGTCAATAAAATAGATAAACCTTGGCTAACCTTACCAGGAAAAAAAGAGTAACATCTCTAATTTCATCAATCAGAAATGGTAAAGACAAAATAACAACAAACCCCTCAGAAATTAAAAAAAATCCTTAACAAATATTACAAGAAACTTTATACTAAGAAATATGAAAATCTGAGAAAATTGACCAATACCTGGAAAAATGCCACCTTCCAAGACTCAGCCAGAATCAAGTGGAAATGTTGAACAGGCCTATATCAAGTTCTGAAATAGCATCAACTATAGAAAATCTCCCTAAAAAGAAAAACCCAGGACCAGATGGCTTCACATCAGAATTCCATCAAACCTTTAAAGAGGAACTGGTACCTATATTACTCAACCTGTTCCAAAATATAGAAAAAGAAGGAATACTACCCAACACATTCTATGAAGCAAAAATCACCCTGATCCCCAAACCAGGAAAAGACCTAACAAGAAAAGAAAATTATAGACCAATATCACTAATGAATATTGATGCAAAAATATTCAACAAGATCCTAACAAACAGAATCCAGCAACACATAAAAAAATTATCACCATGACAAAGTCGGTTTTATCCCAGGGTCTCATGGCTGGTTCAATATACATAATTCTATAAATATAATTCAGCACATAAACAAATTAAAAAAACAAAGATCATATGGTTCTCTCAATTAATGCAGAAAAAGCTTTTGATAATACCCAGCATCTTTCATGACCAGAATACTTAAGAAACTTGGTATAGAAGGGACATTTCTTAAATTGATAGAGGCCATCTACAGCAAACCCACAGCCAATATTGTATTCAAGGGAGTTAAATTGAAATCATTTCCACTCAGATCAGGAACCAGACAAGGTTGCCCATTGTCTCCACTGCTCTTTAACACTGTAATGGAAGTTTTAGCCATCGCAATTAGGGAAGAAAAGGTGATCAAGGGTATCCATATAGGATCAGAAGAGATCAAACTTTCACTCTTTGCAGATGATAAGATTGTATATCTGGAAAACACTAAGGATTCTACTACAAAACTCTTAGAAGTGATCAAGGAATACAGCAGCATCTCAGGTTACAAAATCAACATTCATAATTCAGTAGCCTTTATATATACCAACAATAGTCAAGCTGAAAAAACAGTTAAGAACTCTATTCCATTCACAGTAGTGCCAAAGAAGATGAAATATTTGGGAGTTTATCTAACAAAGGACTTGAAAGTTCTCCATAAAGAGAACTATGAAACTCTAAGAAAATAAATAGCTGAAAATGTTAACAAATGGAAAAACATACCATGCTCATGGCTGGGAAGAATCAACATTGTTAAAATGTCCATACTACCTAAAGCAATATACAATTTTAATGCAATCCCTATTAAAGCTCCACTGTCATACTTTAAAGATCTTGAAAAAACAATACTTCGTTTTTTATGGAATCAGAAAAAGCCTCGACTAGCCAAGACATTACTCAGAAATAAAAACAAAGCAGGAGGAATTACGCTACCAGATAAACAGGATTCTTGTTAAGAAATTTCTATCATCCTGCTGTAGAAATAAGGTCACCTGAGGCACACTATGCTTTTGGGCCTTCCAAGCAGGAAAATCAGTGGATCACTTTTAATTCTTTAAATCTGTTTCAGTTGTGTTTTCTGTTGGCTCCATCTGGTTACCTTCTAAGTCTACAGTGGTTCTTAACCTGTGGGTCGTGACCTCTTTGTAACAATGAAAATACATCCTGCATATCAGATATTTACATTATGATTCATAACAGTAGCAAAATTGCAGTTATGAAGTAGCAATGAAAATAATTTTATGTCTGGGGGTCACCACAACATGAGGAACTGTATTAAAGGGTCGCGGCATTAGGAGGCATTAGGAAGGTTGAGAACCACTGAGAGGTACAGTGAATTAGAAAAAAGCTTCTTTTTAGTGTTTCCAAACAACCTGAGAAAACTGTTTTTGATTTTGAAAGAAACAATAGTAGGAAAAAAGGAAGCTTGATAACTTTATAACTTCTTTTGGGTTGTATTTTTTTTTTTACCATAGCCTCAATATTGTGTTAAAAAATGAGTATCATAAATGCGTGTTTATATGCTAGTGCAGGCATCATTATAATATATTATAACATAGAAACTTTTTCCCTCTTAAGATTGAGATTAACCTTAAGATTTGTTTAGCCATTGAATAGGCTATTTACAAAACTAATCAGAAGATGAAAGCAAAATGCAGCCCAAAAGATACTAGTACCAGTGAAGTTAAAATGATATTTTGATAATATGATAAAAGAATGAGAATACTAAAAGCACATCATAATCAACCTCCATACTTTAATGGTTTTGTTTAGGTGTGAAATGTCTCAAGATCCATAAAAGTTAAATCTTATAGTTACTCTCTTCATCTCAACACTCTTCTCCTCCGTTCTGTTTGAACCTTATATACGCTTGGGTGGTAAAACTAATCATGCTAATATTCATTTTCCCCAATTTATGGTGTAAATTTTAATGTTTGAGCCATTTTGAGCTCAAAATGTTCTTTTCATACAAAAACTGGTTTATGTAACCAAATTTGGGGATTTCGAAACTGTTATCTCTGTTTTTATTTTAAGAATCTGTTTGATAGGGCAGCGCCTGTGGCTCAGTGGGTAGTGTGCCGGCCCCGTATACCGAGGGTGGCAGGTTCAAACCTGGGCCCCACAAAATTGCCAAAAAAAAAAAAAAAAAAACAAAACCAAGCTGGGCGTTGTGGCACCCGTGGTCCTAGCTACTCGGGAGGCTGAGGCACGAGAATTGCCTAAACCCAAGAGATGGAAGTTGCTGTGAGCAAAAAAAAAGAGAATCTGTTCGACAATCAAGACTTGGAATTCTACAGTTTGTTTTCCTAGGTTGGCTTGGTTCTAAGTTAATAAACCTCAGCATCAAGGTCTAATTTTTAACCATGAAAGCATTACAGTAAAAGGCATCATTGAAAATGAAAAATACCAAACCAAACAAAATTCAGACCACCTTTCTGTTATTATTTCTAATCATTAATCTACTGTGGATGTTAAGGTTACGTAAATCAGAGATTTTCTGTGTCTTTCCTTCCTTTTAGGGTAGGGGGAAGGTGCTCTCCTAATCTACTAGTTATTTAGCAGTGGAAAGTTACATGTCTCTTCATTTGTCCTCTGCAAAATTTTCCTCTGGGTTTACGGGTTTCTCCACTGAGGCTCTTTGGGACTGCTTTTTAGTGCTCTTAATTAATATTTTGAACTTGCAAGCCATCATCTTCTTGGTGAACTAATGACTTTTCTTTAATGGGGTTTTAGTGTGAATGGATGGAACAGATCTCTGTGTTTTGGCACCCTGTCATGCAGCTTCCCAAAAGCTAACCAAACTTCAGATATATGTTATCAGATAAGTTTATAAGAAAATTACAACATGGGAAAGGAAAAGTTAAAGATTTTGCCGATTTGAACTTCCTCTTGAACCCTCCATCAGAGGCTTTTACAGGTACATATTAACGTGTATCTGTAATTCCCATGGATATTCCCTACTATCTTGACCTCAGTTTTGTTGTTTATGTTCTTTACCCCTTCAAGTTTCTCTGTCTGAAATTTGACCCCATCTGCCTCCTGACAATGCTAACCTCCCTGAAAGGTTGAGCTCTTACCTGCTTGTATCCTTCCTGAGTCCTATAATCTCAATGGCGCCCCCAGCGGTGGGTCGTGCGTGTCTTCAACTTCTCAGTCTCCCAGGCACCAGTCCTGTCAAGGGGGTTAAATGTCTCTTTCCCCCATTCACACTGATTTTTCCACTTTTGCATGAACTGTTAAGACATCTAATCAGAGAATCACAAACTTTAAAACAAATGTAATTGTGTATGTTTAAGGTTTACAACATAATGTTATGGTATACATGTACTATAGCTAGTAAAATGCTTACTATAGTGAAGTAAATTAACATATCCATTATTTCACATAGTTACCCATTATTTCTGTTTTTGTGTCAAGACCAGCTAAAAATCTATTCACTTAGCAGGAATCCCCAACACAGCACAATTTAATTAACTTTAGGCATCCTGTTGCACATTAGATCTCTAGACTTGTTCATCCTACCTTTTCTCTATATCTTGAAGATAAAATAATTTAAACCTAAATTGAGGAAAGAATATTTCTTCTATTAGCAAAGCTGCGTACTGCCAGTGGATCTATAGCATTGTGCAAGGCAGCACCTGGGACCTGGCATCGGCACAAAGGACCACAGTAGCTTTTAGTGGTTGCTTTCTGCATTGGATGAGGAATGGCATGAGTCTCAAATACATTCCTGGAATTCAGATCCTCCTCTGATATGAAGAAGAGGGGTTGCAAATTCCTGTCACCACATCAATGTCGGGGTTCTTTTAAGGCAAAGCCAAAAGTTCATTTATATAAAAAAATTTCTTCTCTTTGGTTTCAACTTAGTTTTTGACCTAAGGCAATTTGTATATTGTAACTGCAAACTTGGTTTCATAAGTTAGCAAATGGCAATTATACAGGTAGTCATTCTCCAAATATTGGGAAATGTTTAATATACAGTATTTTGTTTGTACCTCTTCCTTAATCTTTATCTCATTTTACCTTGTTTTGTAATTATACAATTAGTTCATTAAGTTCAATTAGCCTTCATGGCATTTTCTTAGTTATTGTGTTAAGACATTTATATTCTACATTTAGTAAATTTCACATGTACCCCTGTAAGATGCACCTTAGGTGTGGACCCACCAATCACCCTCTCCCCATCTATCCTTCCCCCTGCCCTCCCCTCCCTTTCCCCTTTCCCCATAATCTTGGGCTATAATTGGGTTATCGCTTTCATATGAAAGCTATACATTAGTTTCCTAGTAGGGCTGAGTACATTGGATACTTTTTATTCCATTCTTGAGATACTTGGCTAAGAAGAATATGTACATATATTTTCATTTTTCTCTCCTCCACTAGGCAGTGACAGCCTTGAAAGAAGGGCCTTATTAATTATTGTATCTCCTAAAATAGGCAGCATAAAAATGTTCATTATCGGTATCCAAAATACTTCAGAGATTAGCCACAAGTCCAGAGGATGAGAAAATCATTTTCACAAAATTTGCAAGCATATTATGTATCATAATATACTGACCTTTCTCACAAAATGATCAGAGAATAGTTCAGATCTTTGACTCCTGTAGTCCAATCATAGACCTCCACCTTTTAACCAGGAACAGAGATTTATGTGGCCTTTTCATCAAAGCTCATGGGTTGTAATCAAGTTGCAGAGTAATTATTTCTGATCAATCAGAATTATCCACTCCCAAGACCTACAGGTGAGAGTTATTTTCTTTAAAAGAAGTGCTCATAATTTCTATAATGTGTTTGCCTCTTTTTCTTTGTCTGGTATGGTATTTTCCAGACTCTGGGTACTTAACAAATGTTAAATGATAATTCTTTATTGACTTGACTGGGTTCGGGGAGCTTTCAAAATTTCCAGGAAAGCATTTTAAATGTTTTGTGATCTTTAGGATTTTAAAATAGAATTACGATGACCTTTCCAAGCAAGAAAGCAGAAAGTTGCTCAAAGCTGAAGGCCAAGCAGTTGAGACGGGTATGATTCGTCTCTTTTGGCTCATTAATTGTATCTAAGTGGATACAGAGAGTTGAAGCTTTTGTTAAATAACTGACACACTGTTAATTCCAATTCATAATATGTTACAGAGATAGTATTATAATTATGCACAAAATGGCCTTCATGGCATAAAGTGAAGTGGAGGGTCAAATAAATATTGCATAGAAAGCCAGCCCAGACAACTCAGATTCTCTCCACATCCTCAGTGTAAGCACTGATGCCAATTATAATGCTTTCAACTTATGGTGGTTTCCTTACTGCCAAGACCACAGAAAAGTAGGCCCTTTTTATATTCCTATACCACGTGTATTTCCTACCCTTGATATTAAAAAAAAGTTGCCAAAAATACGATAACATAAAATATATACATTTATTACATATTTACAACAATTCTGGAGGTTAGAAGTCTCAAGTGGATCTTACTGGGCTAAGACCAAAGTGTCTACAGGTTGCATTTCCTTCTGGAGGAAAGAATGTGTTTCCCTGCCTTGTTCAGGTTTTAGAGGCTTTCCACATTGCGTGTCTCATAGTTCCATTTCTCTGTCTTCGGAATCAGCAATGTGCCATCTTCAAATCTCCTACTCGGACTCTTCTACCTGCCTCTTGTAAGGACTCCTGTAACTACATTGGCCCACCCGGATAATCCAGAATAATCTTTTGATCTCAAGATCCTTAACTGAATTCACATCTTCAAAGTCAAGGTTTCTTTCTCCCTTTTGGGTAATATACTTGCAGGTTTCAGGAATTAGAACATGCGTGAGAGCACTCAATATTTTCTTACCACACATTAAAAATAAAATTTTAAGTTATTTTAAAGAGCAATTTTATTTATTTATTTATTTAGAGACAGAGTCTCACTTTGTCACCCTTAGTAGAGTACTGTGGCGTTACAGCTCACAGCAACCACCAGCTCTTGGGCTTAGGTGATTCTCTTGTCTCAACCTCCTTAGTAGCTGGGACTATAGGCACCTACCACAATGCCTGGCTATTTTTGTTGTTGTTGTTGCAGTTTGGCAGGGGCAGGGTTTGAACCTTCCACCCTCGGTATATGGGGCTGGTGCCCTACTCACTGAGCCACAGGTGCTGCCCTTAAAGAGTAATTTTATAGTATGATGATATTGTCAAGATATTAAGAGTGCAATATTGCCTCAATATCAAATAATTAAGTTAAAAAGTAAGCAAATACAATGATTTGTGTTGTGCAAGCCTGGGTTTTCAGCTGTCTGGAGTTTTAATCATCTCAGTACTATGTATTTATTGTGTAAATTTTCTGATTTCAATTTTGTTATCTAAATAATGAGGTTATAATACTTGCCTGATAAGATTCTTTGGAAAGCCTTATTCTGTTTTTTGTATCAACGTCCAGCTTGGTAATTCTTTATTTATATTAAGGGAGAGCTAAAGTCAGTACATCCTTTGATAAAGGCTTAGGTTGATTGGTAAGTAAAACTCAAAATAACATTTGGAATATCCTTGGTATAGCCCTGCGAAGAAAAATGCACAAAGGTTCTATTGCGTACTAATTCTTGACTACTAAGATAAGGTAGATAAAGGGAAAAATGATATTCCATTTGGATAATTCTGCTACTTATTGGAAAAATTCTAGCTTCAAAGGCTTCATCAGAGAGGAATGAAAACCTGATTACTTAATATCAGAGAGCATCAGGTCTACAATATCATGGGTTGGTGACTAGACATTAATCAAATTAATGTTTTCAATTAAATAAATTCTGTTGAAAAAGTAGAACAAATGAGTGCCAAGAAGATGTTTTAGTCAGTTAATAAATAGACTGTTGTTATACCCAGGAGAAAATGGATGAAAATTGAATTCTACATGATAAAATGTTATTAGTTTTAACCTTAAAACAGATTGGCAAGTATTTGCTGTCAAAAATTCTCTTATATCTAATTCCCTTCTTGGTTTTGCTGTGTAAATAAATGGATTCCATTTCCTCTGCATTCCATTAGAATTTATCTGCAGTCTGAAGTTCTGATATAATACGGTAGTTTTATTATGTCATTTGATGTCAAGAGTTATTAGAATCTGTTTGGAAATACAGCATGCATACCTTGGATGACTGCCTTTAATCTCAAAATTTATTTTTTCTAATATTCTGGCTGGTCATTATTTGTCAAGATAAAATAGACTATAATTAAAGAAATGATATGTACTGCTGTATTTCTAATTTTAATGATGCATAAAATCATATGTGCTTGATTTAATCATATGAGATTTGATTTAGTGCTTCATGTAAGGGCTCAAATTATATAATACATTTTGATTTTGTTACCTCATCAATTATATACAATTATTAATTTTTAAACATTGAATACATTTGTGTAAGTGTGCCATCAAGTAGCTAATAAGGTATAAAGAAGTCATTAGCCTTTCTTTAGAGAGATATCTAAGCTGGTGAACTATAACATTCCAAGTTCTTCTGAGTGTCACTTGGAGTTCTGGGGGCTGTCTCTCTTTTGAATTCAGAAATCATAAATTGAATATCTTGATATACTTGAGTAAGCGGGAAATGAGCACTGCTTTTGCAATTGACTCATAGACGTGATCCTAAGCAGGAGGACAAGGATAAAGAGGGTAAAAATGAATAATAAATGTATTTGAAAATGAGATTTAACATGTACAGAGTACAATTTTTTTTCTGGTATTCTAAAGAATCCATTTCTTTTTCTTTTGCCTGGCCTCCTAAGGACTACAATATATGTCTGATAGTTTATTTCATCCTCATTAATTATAACATCTTAAAATAAAAAAATAAAATATTTAGAAATATTTCTTGCCTTAACAATATGCCCAAATGGGCTATAGTCTCCATGGAGAAGCCCATATTTTTCCTTAAGACTTTCTTCCAGTAATAGTTATAGTTGATGCATTTTAAAAAATATTTACAAAATGTACATTGTTAACTTGACATTGAGATTAGTGATTTCAATGGAGCACAAGTGAAAATGGAATCAGAAGTCTATTTTACAAGGTGAAAAATTGTCTCACAACTTCAGCTTCTTTTTTAGGCTTAAATTTCCCTTTCATTTTTTTTTTTTTTTCTTTAAGGATTCTGAAGAATTCCAGTCTCCCTACTATTGTGTCGTACATAGATTCATGTTGAATATGTATTTCCCAGCATCTACAGATGCTGATTCAGTGTAGTTGGTGACAGGTGTCTCAATGACAAAGGCAGGAGGCCTTTAAAATCTTCAGTTTGGGAGTGTCAGGATGGGTATGACATAGGCTCATGCTGACAATCTAAAATGAAGGCTCTTGGCATAATTGCTTTTCATTCAAAAGTTAAGAACTGCAGCTGCGTCCTCTTCACCTCCAATTCCTGCAATCTCTATGCATGAAATGGAGAATTGCTTCCTTCATTTCTGAATTTCTGTTCCTCCCTTCTTAAAAGTAACTAAAGATCAATGAACTTGATGCCGTTCTGGTTCTCACTAACTTAGCCTGGCCAAAAGAATCCATTCAGGGGGAAAAAAAATCTTTGGTAAAGAGGAAGATTTTGTGTTCTTATTTATAAGAGAATGAGTATCTCTTTCCTTCTACTGACAGGGACGGCACACAGGTACTGCAGCACAAGCTCAGGCAAAATCAAAAAAGGAGGGAGAAAGCATTGTCTTTCTCCAGACATGGCTCACAATATTCAGACGAGGACAGGAGGAATAAATTAGCTGAAGATTTAAAGCAGTCTGTTAACTCTTGTGCATAAGATGTAGGTTAATTGAACTGTAAGAATGTGTTCATCCAGGAATGGCTCTGGCAAATATGCCTGGCAAAATGTGAGGGTAAACGTTCATCATTTAAAAAAACAATTACAATGAATGATGGTCTGCAATGGGTTAAAAATCAGGGCATAATCAACTTAACACTATATTTCTTTGCCTGGGTTAATTATGTAAATGTTTTCAGAATTTAACTATACATACGTACGCTCTTCATAATTTAGTAAGAGACCTTTTGTCACAATGACTTCCTACACCGCACTTTGAATTGTTGAATAAAGGACCTTCATAAACGGACATTATAACCTCAGGGCTTCTGGAGAATGTGAATCGGTTTTACAATCCACAGTTGGGTAGAGTAAAAGCAGTCTCTGACGGCCATAGGAGCAGCTTTGACAACTATCAGCTTACTGTATACCCAGAGCAATACCTTTGAATTTTATCACTGTCAAGAACAAATCATAGGTAAATGGATACGAATTCAGATAATGAAGTGGACTGAAATGGCCCAAGACCTTCTTACTAAATTTAAAGGAAGGCAACATCAGAGCCAAATAGCTATTGCCCAACCAACATTTTTCTTTTTGATTACACTGTGGTAAGGCAGAGAGACAGGTAGTTTTAGGAATGTATTGAAGCTAGTGTTGAGCTCAGCATACAAATATACAACAAAATAAAAAGTATACTCATGTGGGCATTGAAAGGTAAACATGGGGTCATTAGAGGTATTTGATTATTTAATTCACTGTTTTTTATCATCATCTACCTAGGTGGATTCAAATTATTGGCTTCTACTGGAAAGAGCAGCTCTTATCTTTTGACCAGCACATCATATTTGTGATATATGAATCAAAACCTCCAGCATTATACTTGAATGTTATTTTCATGTCCTTCCTCCTCTCTTCCTTCATCTCTTTTATTTGTGGCAGGCGGGTATGATATACAGATGGGACTGTTTATTTACGTAGCATTTAGTGCATCCAGGGAAGTAATATTGCACTGACTTCTGTGATTGTAAACTAAAAAGGCCCTTGAAAAGGTCCTTGAAGGTTTAGGATAAGCTCTCCTTTTGGCAAATGTACCATCCCGTTTAAAGATGATGAAACTCTAAGTAGCTTTCATTAAAATGTAATAATATCATTCAAAATGAACCAAGCCATAGGTTACATAGGTTTAGTCAGAACTTCTGTTACATAATTTCCGAGGGCAAGTCTACAACTCTACATTCTTTTCAGAGTGTGGATTCTGATGGACTATGACATTTCAGGAATGCATTGTGCCCTGTGTTTTTTCAGTATACCAGCTGCAGAATGATTAGTGAATCATTTTAGGACATTACATTCTAATTGCTAAAACGATTAAGACTCTTTTTCTATACTCAATCCCTTAACCCATCATTTTCCACTTTCACAATTTAGACACAGATTATCCACATTTTGACACACTAACATGCTCGTTTAGCTGAAGATCAATTTTGTTTCTGAGAGACCTGCATAAGTTTGCTCAATGTCTTATAACAGATTGTTAATCACCATCCTTGGCCAAATGGATGGAGGGAAGGGAAAGAGAGAGGCAGAGCACATGCACATGTGTGTGTGTGTGTGAGAGAGAGAGAGAAAGAGAGAGAGAGAGAGATGGGGGGGAGAGAAAGGGAGAGAGATTTGCTTGCTCTGAGACTCTGACTTGGAGCTAAACCATCTCATCAAGAAGTGTACTGAAGTCTAAACATGAAGACATTACAGGCTTTCTCCTCCACCAAGGATAAACTTCACAATATTTTTACACTAACATTCCAGACATAAGGAAATAAGACAATTATATTTTAAAAAAACTGGGAATTTCATTTTGTTGCAAACAGTGGTTTTTACACAAAATATTCTCGGAATCTGAATATCAGTGTGTTCATACAACCCCGATGGTATCATATTCATTTCCAGAGATAAGAAAATACTGCTGCATTCTTGAGAGCAAAGAAAAAATTCTGACTGATAAAATGGTCAAACAGGGCTTGATAACAATTTATTTCTGACCTTTTAATGGCTTCTGTTCTTAATGATTTTCTGTCTTTTCTGTCTAGTCTATACTTGAAACCCAGTCTTGGAGGTGCTTAGCTTTATGTTGCCACTTAACTTTCAACTTCCATTTTCATCACAGAAAGGTAAATCAGTAATTGTCACTCCGGTTTGTCAAGCACCCGTGTGGGATTATAACATAGATCTGAAGGGTGTTTCCTGTGACTTTTACTTTAATTTTGACATAATTGTGGAGATGCCTTAGGACTTCAAGAACTTAATTATTTTGAGAGTTAGCTTTGCTTCTATTATTTGAGTTTTTGGTTTACTACAGTGGTCCTTCTGTCCCTTGAGCTGTTAGAGAAGTCACAAAAGAAAGAAGGAAAGAAAGAAGGGGACATCTTCACTGAGTTTTTGCTTTTATTTAAGCTAACAATTGTCTTTTTCTCTTCTATCTTTATATTTTATTCTAAGGGGATGACATATGCATTTCTCTAGTTTGGGCTCTGCGGCAATCATAGAACTGAAGTAAACAAAAAATTAGTGCATTGCCCTTTTATTTCTAAATATTCTTTCATCTGATTTTCATCTTACCAAATAGAGCCCAGGGAAATATGAACCCACCTAGCGATCTTCTTTGGAAGAAGAGAGAAATAAGAAAAATGAGTTCCAAGGAAATTGTCTACGGAGAGTTTCTGTCATGAGATGGTAGAAACTTATGTTTCCTGATACATTTATTCAGTAGATTTATCCACAAATGTGTAGATATCAATTCTTGTGTCTGTGTTAGTCAAAATTCTTCCCTTGTAGGTAGAAGAGGCTGAGAGCTCAAACTCTCTTAAACCAGGACGCTGTTAGGTGTGGCCGGATTCCGGAGCTCCTGCAGTTTTCTGAGTCCCTTTCTTGGCTGTCCCTCTTGCGCCTTCCTCTTTCATTCTCTTGCTTGCCTCTGGATCTTTCCATGAGTTGCCCTTTTTCTTTCCTGTCAAAGACTGGCTCCGATTGTATGATGGGAAATGTGACTGCTGGCAGCCGTAGTCCCAAAAGAAGTGGGACCCTTTTCCCTTCAGCATTCATCTTCTAGTGAAGTGCTCAACTTGGCCCTGAAACAGTTCCATGGCCACCTCTTGCTCAGTTGTTATAGATAGGAGGGCCGGGGACCTGGATCAAGTGCTCATCTCTGCTCACAGATGGAGGCCCACCCTGGGACTGATTGTCCTGTTATGCATTTTGGATGTGAGAAAGGCACAGTAACAAAGGAAGATGGGTTTGCTGCTGCCAGACTGAGGAGTACAAGAAAGCATGTTGGAAAACCTTTATTTACTAAAATACAGAGGTCGGTATGTTGCTACCTATTAAGTCAACCAAACTATCAACATACTTGGAGGGATACTGGATTTTCTTTTGCTTTTACAAACTTTTCACAGAGTGCATATGTGATTATTTGCCTTTCTTTTTTTATCTGGTGGCAGAAACACAGGAAAATTGAGCTAGCTGTTATTGTCATCTGCACCCAAGTACAGTTACATTTATTTAATACCTTGTGTAGATAGGAAATGGTTCTAAGTGTTACTATTTACTTCTTATCATAACAAGTAATAAGAACACTTTCCATTTTCTTTTCTTTCTTTCTTTTTTTTTTTTCCACAATGCCTGGCTATTTTTTTGTTGTAGTTGTCATTGTTGAGCAGGCCCGGGCCAATTTCTAACCTGCCAGCCCTGGTGTATATAGCTGGTTCCCTAACCACTGGACTATGGGCACTGAGATAACGCTTTGCATTTTCATGGTGCTTTCATATCTGTTGGTGTAGGAATTCTCCAACAGCTGGGTGTGGTGGCTCATGCCTGTAACCCCAGTACTGGGGAGGCCGAGGCAGGGTGATTGCCTGAGTTCATAGATCAGCCTGAGCCATAGTGAGACCATCTCTAAAAATAGCCAGGGGCAGTGGGAGGCTGCTGTGGTTCCAGCTACTTGAGACGCTGAGGCAAGTGAATTGCTTAAGCCCAAGAGTTTGAGGTTGCTGTGAGCTATGACATCATGGCACTCTACCGAGAGTGACGAAGTAAGACTCTGTCTCAAAAAAAAAAGAAAAAAAAGAAAGACATTCTCCAATAGATGTATTTATTTTGTATTTTAAACACAGTCATGAAGGAGTTAGATAACTTACTTATGATCACCTATGCTAAGTTTTACCTTGATTTAAAAGTTATTTATGACAAAAATCATAGGAGATTTTAAAATAATAAATATATTTAAGCTTAGCATTATAGATAATAGAAAAGTACCTTAACATCATCATGCTGAACAGTTATTGCCCTTGAGACTTATTTCTAGACCTCATCGATACATCGTTAACACTAAGATCAATAAACAATTATTGTTCTTTGTGAGATGCTGAGAGTAGATTTGGAGAATTTACAGATAAGAGGCATACTTTACCAAGAGCTGTCAAATAGCAAACTAACAACTAAAGTGCATTATCTATCTACCTACCTATCTATCTACCTATCTATCTATCTATCATGATCATCATCTACTGTAGGTCTAATCTATATCTGGAAGTTCTGAAATATCTGTATATATCTACCAACAAAAAGTTGTATGAAAAATATTTGAATATGTTTTTTTCTTTCTGCAGATTTCCACAGGGAGCACAGCTGATATTATTTGCTCCATGCCTCATGGTGAGTTACAGTTATAATGGGGACAGCAGGCTTCTGTACTTCTGTTTAATAGAAAGCACAATACCAGCAGAGATTTTCTAACTCTGCATTTAAAATCCCCCCCCCCCAAGCTATTATTACTTCTTAAAACCATTTGAGCATTAGCGCCAAATCAAGTGGAATAGTTTCATTTAAATAATGTAAGGGGCCGACTGATGTTCTTATGTTGGTCATAATAAATAATATTATTAATTTTGAGAGAGAGGGGAGGATCAGGATCTTGTGATTTTTGTTTTCTTTCAACTGAAAAGTGTTTTGAAAAAGATTAAAGGGGCAGATTTTCCTCCTCCAGCTTTGACTCCCCATGTATGCCACCCCTGGTCCTTTCAAAGAACCTCCACCCTTTGTGCATGGCCCCGTGTTCCTGCCCCTGCAGTGTGGCGTCCTGTGGTGGGAAGGTTTAGTCTTCTTAGGAACAAGCTTATTGATCAGCAGGGTTTGTTCACTCAAGTGCAAAGACATTCTGATTCTTTCCCTTGGGCTTTCTTTTCCTTACTGAGAGGACCTTATGAAGAGTTCTTTTACCCCTATTCTTGTGCTTCTAATCAATCTTTCACTTGATATGACATGAAAAAAAAAAAAGGAAAAAAAATTAAGACTTCTCTCTAAGGGAAGAACTCTTTCTACACAGTAGCAAGCAACTCTTCTTTGTTTATATTCTCTGTAGCTTATCTGTCCACTATGAGGGAGTCATCTTAACTCTATGTTTAAAAGTTCCTGGAGGTTTTTGGCTGTCTTCTGTGCTGCCAGCGAACATTAAAATACACCAGGTGTCTTAAAATATTAATCATAAAGATTAATTAAAAATACAGATTTCTTGTTTCTTCTTTGAAATTTGAAATTAGTAAATCTGGGATGGGGCTTGGAATCAGTTATTTAAAAATATCTCCAGGTGATTCTTAGTATTCTTACTAATATGTCTATGTAAATTAAGTCTGAAAAATACTCAAGTTCAATAACTTGAGAAGTTAATGACAGTTACAGTATTTGATACTTTGAATTAAATATTAGTACTTGTTATTTTATATTCTTCTTTTAGTATTTGGTACAGTATCTAGTATTTCTAGTACAGTACAACTAGTACTGTAATCTCTGTTGGATATTTTCATTACAGAACTTAAGTTGCCTCTGCTCAGTTATAATCTTTTTTTTTTTTTTTTTTTAAATATAACAGGTGCACACATTTTGGCTACATAACTCACTTTTGTACATTTAAAGTCAAAGTACTAAGTGTGCCCTTCACTTAGAATATGTGTATAACGCGAGTTTGGTGTGAATTTTCCTGCCCCTTTACCCCCCTCTCACCTACTTGATTTCCCTTGCATTTTATTTCTATATGTGCACGTATGTATTGAGGAACTAGTTCCAATTTAGTATTGAGTACATGTTGTGTTTATTTTTTTCATTCTTGACATACTTCACTGCACAATTGCCTCTGGTTTCATCCAGGATGTTACAAAAGATACTAGCTCACCATTCTTTTTTATGCCTGGGTGGTACTCTGTGGTATATACTTATATACCACATTTTATTAATTTATTCATGTATTGGTGGGCACTTGGGTTGCAACTGTGAATTGTACTGGTATACACATTTATGTGAAAGTGTCTTTTTGATAAAATGTCTTTTTTTCCTTTTGGATAAATGTGTAGGAGTAGGATTGCTGGATCAAAAGGTAAGTCTACTTTTAGGTCTTTGAGGTATTTCCATACTACTGTCCATAAAGACATGAACAGAAACTTTTCAAAGGAAGACAATCTAATAGTCAACAAACACATGAAAAAATGCTCAACATCTCTAATCACCAGGGAAATGCAAATCAAAACTGTAATGAGATATTGCCTCACTCCAGTGAGAATGGCTCACATCAAAATGTCTCAAAGCAGCAGATGTGAAGAGAAAGGTACACTCATTCACTGTAGCTGGGACTGCAAACTAGTACAACCTCTAGAAAAGCAAGCTATAATCTTTTTTGAGGTGAAGTTTCAGGGTCTTTGATTACTCGTGATGACCTAGAATAGAGAAAACAAAAACCTAAGCTAAAAGATCAATTGCTACAGTATGAATGATCTAACATTAAGAATGAGGATGAACAGGAAGTAACATGGCTTGATAAATGTGTAATGAAGAATTTATTTGCAGTGGAAACAACTCTGGAAATGGCTGGGAGCCAAGAACATCTGTGTTCCTGGTATCCTAAATGTGTAGAAGGAGCAGATGTGACTGAATATATAACAGAAAGCCTGGCACAGCTCCTAATAATGTGGAGAAGGGCTCTGGATGTTCACAGAAGGCCTTCCCAAGCCCAGAAAAATATAAAATGCTGTGGAACTTCCAAATAATGTTATTAGCTATCTGGAAGAGAGGTATTATTAAAGCGGTTGAATTCAATGAAGATCACTTATTCACATAAGAAAAAGAGAAGCTACCTCTTGCATGCAACTGAGATTACTTAGAAAATATATTGTGTGTAAACTTAACAGTACAATTACATCTATGCATCAATATGAGATAAAGTAAAAGATTCTCTCTCTCTCTTTCAACTTTTGGCCAGGGCTGGGTTTGAACCCACCACCTCCGGCATATGGGCCAGTGCCCTACTGCTTTGAGCCACAGGCACTGCCCCTCTTTTAATGAAAATAAAGAGAATGCCTTCTTAATGCTTGCTTCTTGTACTCTCTTTAAAACTATAAGCTCTTTCAAGGCCAGCACACAATCTTAGCTTTACTAAGTAGTCTTTTATCCTTTTCATGGGCTTGGTCAATAGTTTTCAGAATAACTGGACAGAGGTACTGAACAATAGAATAAAATGTAAAATCCAATCTAGAAAGACTCAGAAGAAAGATCCAGATATAGGAGTGGCTGTTTTTATTTTTCCATTGTAACAAGAAAATTTATTTTAAAGCTTTCTTCAAATGAGTATATGAGTAGGTCACATTAGTTGGAATAATTTTAATATTGTTGTATATGTAGTTAGAGTGAACACATAATACCCTCTGATTGTCCAACTTCTAGCTAGCATCAGCCATGTGATATAATTCTGATCAATATGATGTCAATGAAATTTTGTTGTATCACTTTTTATTTTCCTGAAAAAAAATGAATAGACCAGGTTTGGCATGTCCCTCTGCCCATCTCCCTTCCTGCAATAGGGGCATGATTCTGAAGGCACAGCAGTTAATGCCGTAATTACAAGGTTACAGTAATAAGGAAAAAACAGACAATCTGACCATGACAACTTACATCTGACAGAGTAGATTCTCTGATGGCTACTAAACTGGCACTGAACCACCATCTCTGAATTTTGGGTTAAGTGAGAAAAATAAAAAATAAAATCTCTAATTTGTTTAAGTTATTCTTGATATTATTTCATAACGACTCTGTGCTAAGCATTATTTTACATTGGAGATACAGCCATTATCTTGGTTGCAAAAATGTCTAATATTCAAAGACAAGAGTGTAGGTTGAAATACCACAAAACTCTTTAAAGTTAATGCTCTCAGCCTGGCTCCCGTAGCTCAGTGAGTAGGGCACTGGACACATACACTGCAGGTGGGAATCTCAATGATCTTTTCCATTTTAAAAACCTTTCAAAGCCCCTGACCGTTATGATCACATCTCTTGTCATAACACTCGAGGGTGACATAGTAAGACACTATACCCACCCACCCCCCAAAAAAAGCTAATGCTCTGGGCCAGGAGCAGTGACTCATGCATGTAATCCTAGCCCTCTGGGAGGCCAAGGTTGGTGGATGGCTTGAGCTCAAGAGTTTGAGCAAGAGCGAGACAAAATCTCTACAAAAACAGAAAAACTAGCAGGACATTGTGGCAGATGCCTGTAGTCTCAGCTACTTGGGAGGCTGAGATAAGAGGATTTTTTTGAGCCCAAGAAATTGTGATGCCACAGCACCCTACTTAGGGCATCAGAGAGAGACTTCATCTAAAAAAAAAAGCTAATCCTTTGTTAGGTCACATTTAAAGAAATTTAACGGTAGCAACTCAGTTTACAGTAATGGTGCCACTTTTGAACTAGAATGTCCTTAGAATACTGCTTTTATTTTTGGATGATCTCAATAAAGGATATTGATAAATCAGAAACAATCAAGAGATGTGATCAGAACGGTCAGGGGCTTTGAAAGGTTTTTAAAATGGAAAAGATCATTGAGAACTGGGGACGTTCAGCATTCACAAAACAAAAAGAAACAACTTTAAAATACATAGTCATAACATAATAATTTCCAAATACTTGAAAGGGTTTTTAATAGAGGAAATTAAATTTTATTGTTTATTCCAAAGGATAATGTTAAGATAGATAAAAATAATGGAGAGGAAACTTTCTGTTAGATGATAAGAGAAAAAAAAAAAAATACTCGCCAAGAGTTAAACCACGGAACAAAGTGCATGCTAAGTCATCTTTTGAGATAACCACTCCACTGGATAAACTGTTGCTGAAAAGAGTGTTAATCTCATCGATCTTTGAAAACTGGGGAGCTACCCAGAACTTAGAAGTGCCTTAACAAAATGCACTGAGGGAATGAATTCTATTATGCTCAAATAGAATCTATTTGAATCTAAATTTCTGTACAGTTAGAACGTATGTGCACTGATCGTGAGATTCCCACCTGCATTCTCTAGTTGTCTCGCCTTGTGTAGCTGTGTAGAACAAAGCGTCCAGCTGAGTGAGGGACACAGTGCTGACTCCTCAGGAAGGAGCAGTACAGATTCCCCTCTCCCGGTAAGGCAGCAATGGAGCTAATGGCAGTGTAAGCTTAGAATGCTTAAAGCAAGTTTAGAAGACATTTTTATCTCTTGGAGTCCAGTACTCCCGTATACCTATTATGGAGATTATGGCTCATGAAAGGGAATAAAAATGATTACTTTTTCCTCTAGTCACTATTGGATGTGAAGCATAAGCTTAGGTTGCTGCATCTAGTCTCAGAAATTGATTCAAAGGGTTACTTATGCTTTCAGGACATAATCCTCTGAAACAGTTCTAGCATCAGTTTTTGCCATTGTGCACTGTCTATTATTTGGTTTTCTGTCAACCAGACAAGATGTCAAGTCATGTTTCCTTGCTTCAAATTGCTGCATATTATCTATCCCTTGGTGAACTTCTTTTTCCACATGTTCATATTTAAGTAGGAATAGAGGTGAATACATAAAGTTGAATGCCTGAATTGTTTTTAAAAGGCCAATTCAGAATATTTTAAAAAGTATTTTAGTATGTCAAATGTGAAATGACACACAGTATTTTGCTCACAGCAAGCTGAAAACTCTTTGGTATATGAACTTTTTATATGACTTGTAACTAACAATTCGAAAATATAAACCTGACTGTTTTTTAATGAATGTTTTTAGAAACGCATTTGAAATCCATTCTTTACCCAACAAGCTTGAAAATGAACGTCTTGGGCATTATCTTTTCTTCACTTGGCAAGCGTAGCTGCAGACAATATTTCCACTTGTCCAAAGAGTTCTTTGTTGATAAAACTTCACTTTTTAGTGACAGACTGGTGCTTTTAACAGAAAACCCATAAAACTGTTTTATGACGCTTTATTACAATGCTGGAGTTTCTCATTAGAGCTCATTATCAGTGCATTTGTCAAGCATGTCACCTACGTTGGGATAAACAATTTCATTTTATTCAAATATAGTTTTGACATTCATTTAAGAATAGCCAATTTTCAATTTCTCAGAGTAATGTAGAAAAACCCAGTCATGGATTAGCCAAATAACGTATTAGAGTATGCAGATTAGGCAGTTACAGTAATTAACATATGCATCATTCAAAGAAGAAACTAATGTTCTGCAGTTTTGTTTCGGCTATAACAGGAAAGTGCTGAAATTTCAAGCACAGTTATAACCACCAGTGGTATAGATACAGCAAAATATATTTATAGTCAAAGGAATACAAAAGCAATGATAAGTATAATAGAAAAAAATCCTTAAAAACAACAACTGCTGTTCTATCTCTTTTTCTGTTGTTTGCCTTGCACACAGCTGCTGCTGGGTTTTGGTGGGTGTGGAAGTGGGAGGACAGGTGGCGTCATCATTACTGGGACATTGATGTGGTCGTACAGCTCCTTGTGGATGAGAGAACAGAAAACCAGGAAATAAGATAGCTGTAAGGTAGGGACAAGGGGAACGGAATGATGAGGGAATGAATGGACACTATAGGGGAGACTAAAAAGGAAGGGAAGCCTCGATGCCCGTAGCACTGTGGTTCCTGCGCCAGCCACGTGCACCGAGGCTGGCGGGGTCAAGCCCGGCCTGGGCCTGCTAAACAACAATGACAACTGCAACAGTGACAACAACAGCCAGGCATTGTGGTGGGCACCTGTAATCCCAGCTACCTGGGAGGCTGAGGCAAGAGAATCGCTTAAGCCCAAGAGTTTGAGGTTGCTGTGAGCTGTGATGTCACAGCACTCTTCCAAGGGCGCCATAGTAAGATTCTGCCTCAAAAACAAATAAATGAATAAATAAACAAGAAGAAAAGAAATTAAGAGTTACTGAGTATATATTAACATTATATACCAACTCCTATATAGTTCTTGGTATTTTATAATCATGACCCCATTTCATACCAACATCAAGTAGGTAGCATCTTCCCCAATTTATAGATAAAAAAAAAAGACACTCAGAGATATGAGTGAATGCACCAGAATTATCAAACTAACTGGAATGCTGAAATTAGTTTTGATGCCTAGGCAACATCAAAATAGAAAAAATATTGGGCTAAATAGTCAAGAATTAGGGGGAGAGGTAAGGATCGGAGGTAGAAATTTAGGAGATATCAGAATAAAGGTCATTATTATGTTTTGTGTGTTGAAATCACCTAAGGAGAGGAAACCGTGAACTGTAGCTCTCTCAGCCTGGTTCCAAGGATGACTGAACAGTTCCATATAAACTGTAATCTTGATTTGACCACAGGAGGATTATTACTACGCATATGTGGAAGATTTCCTTCTAAATGCATCTATCCCTTCCTCTCTTTCCTATTAAAGAAACAAGGTGAATTCCATTCCAGCTCAATTTGCAGCTGGAAGGTGTGAGGTTTAGTGTTAAATAATTCTTAGCACTGTGACATAGGTAGGAATTAACTGTAAAGGTGAAATTAAGAAATAAAGCAAAAAGATGGCAGACAATAAAAACAGAACAGGGTATTATTATCAAGGAATAAATTTAGCCAAAAGGAAAAAAAAAAAAAGAAGACTTAGTGGACCAGGATCAAAGATAAATACATAATATGCTTAGTCAAAAACATTTCCTCCATGCTGCATGATTCTTAGTAAGGCAGAGACAAATCAGGAGGTAAGCTGGCTGTCCTCAGGGTGTATGAGACCCTCTTACAACAGCATCTCCCATCCTAGTCTCTCAATTTGGTCAAATAAATTAAAAAGTAATGGGGGAAATAGAGAAGACAAACAAAACTCTGTATTGTGTAAGGTTAAACAGATTTTGGCAATGCCATTTGGAATAAGAGGGTATTTAATAATGCATTTGAAGAGGTAAATTAAGGTTGGCCTTAAACGACTATTCTCTATAGTATCAGATAAATAGACCTACATTGCAAAGTGAAATTTAAAGAAAAAATACTTCTTAGCAGTAGCCATTATTTGATAAAGTTGCAACACACAGGTTTTGATAAGCAGATCCTGGAGCACCTCAATATGACATAGCCAGTACTGTTAGGTTTGTTTTTTAATTCCCCGTGTCCATGGCCACATTTAGGTATCTCTGTCCTCAGAATCTTATTCCCAGATTCTTTGTTTTGTGTCTAGTTTTCACTCATGTTGGTTGTCAATTAATTTCTCCTAGCAAGTCAACTCCTATTAGAAACAGGGACAGTGAATGGAAAGATTACTGGAGCAGAAGATGGTAGTGACACGTTTCCAGTCCTGGCTCTTGCTAACTGTCTGTGCCTTGGTTTTATTAACTACTGGATAAAAGAGCTGCATTAGACTCTCTGAAGTTAAACTGGATCTCTAGGGTCATCCCAGCTCTTAGATTATTTCACTGAATGCCTTTTATCGTGAACTTTTCCACGGCTATTTGCATTTACTAGTGGAAGTTTTATGGCTTGAAGGTTCCCTGGAAAAAGTGCAAGGGGGGGGAAAAGGAGTCAAGACTGTTGTCAGAAAACTTTTGAAGATATTTTCCTGTATGGGCCAACCATAACATAATATCGTCTCTATTTCTTGTCTTCCTTGACTTTTTCAGACCTATGTTTGGTTCTTCCTCAGGGCCTCCCATTTACCTTTACTTTCCTTCTTTCAGCTACCACCCTGGTGAAGGCCCCTCTCACTTGAACTGCTACAGTATATTCATATTTAGAATTCTGCTGTGCATTTTAAACCCTCTCCAATCGATTTTCTGTACAAATTGAGTGAGGTTTTAATCCTGCTCCATCTCTGCTCAAAACTTTTTGATGACTTCTCAGTGAGTGCAAAATCCAAACTTTGCAGGTCCTAAATGATCTTTATTCCTAATCCATGATCCTGACCCTATTGCTATCTTTACCTACTAGTGAGTGTATCATGAACACTCCATCAACTCTAACTTTGCTGGTCATGGTCCCTCTCTCTGAATTGTTCTTTCTCTTCTCTCATTTCTTTCCTATACATTCTTTACATCTCAACTCAGCCGTCTTCTCTCTCAACTCGTCCACCCATTTTATGGGTGGATTAATATTTCATTTTATTTTTATTTAAGATTAATATAAGGATACAAATGATTGGGCCATATTGTTTACATTTGTTAGCTAAAGTTCAAGTTGTAGTTGGTCCCTTCACTTACATTGTGCTCATTAGGTGAGAGATTACCAGTCCTCCTCTTATCTCCCCTCTCCCCATTCTGTCCTCCCCCCTGACACCCTTGAATTTAATTGTGTTTTTCCCTTGAGTGGGCATATATTATTTATATATTGCTTTCATATTAGTATTGCATGCATTGAATATTTGCTTTTTCATTCTTGTGATACTTTACTAAGAAGAATGTTCTTCATCTCCAGCCAGATTAATACAAAAGATGTAAAGTCTCCATCTTTTTTTATTTTATAGGTGTCTCTGGATTAATCTTTTATAACACTTTACTTTTGTGTGTGTTGTAGAATAGGACTCGTTTTGCCTTTGATATCCACGTATAATTATTTGTGGTAGAGTTTTTCTAAATACCGTGTAAACTCTCTAACGGTGGAGGCTGAGAGTTTTATTTATCTGTTAATTCCACAAAGTTGCTTGTGATACAATTAATAAATATTTTTTGGATGAAATACTCCTGAAGGATGAAAAAGTGGATTTAGGCCTTGATTTGATCGGCAAATCAAAAGCGACTTGATTGATAAGTGCTGTGTGATGTTAATGGTCCTGGGGAGAGGAAGGTGCAGCTTGCACTGGGCGAGGGCTGACAAGAACACAGTAGCACCTGTGGAGATGAGAAAAGGTAAGATGAGCCAAAAATGCCTCACATGGTCTGGGAAACAGCAAAAGAGAATGACCCTAAGATCCACCGAAGATAAATGAAGAAAAGGAAAAGTTCAGGTAAGTCACATTTTCTGTACAAAGACGCTTATTAGCTACACAGGATGGACACTTATTTTAACTGTGTACTAGTGGCAAGAAGTTTGCAATTTCAGAATATGATAAGGGAAGTCTCCTGCTGAAGGAGAGAATGAGGTGGGATTAAATGGGGCTGCAGGGGAAAAAGGGCTGGTAGGGAAGAGACAATGTCTTTTAAATAATGCAAGAAAATGCCGAGGAAACCAAGGTGTTTTTCCACACAAGTTGAGAAGAAAATAACGCACCCCAGTGAGGGTGCTTATGGCTGAGGTTTTCTGTGCAGATTGGAAGTCAGGTGTGTGTCTTTTAAGTCTCAAACTTACTAATGCTCATAGAGCTCCTTGGATGTTCCGGGACTGTTTAGAAAGATGGAATTCCAGAACAATTTACTTTTATCTTGTTCCACATTGATGGTGTTCTAGCCTCTGAGTAGCAGGTAGTCTTGTTTGTTACTCATTCAAGAAATATGGAATACCTATCGTGCATTAGATCTGTGTTAGGTGAGCAAAGTCAGACATGGCTCTACTTTGATGAAGTAGAAAGTCTAGTAGGAGAGGCACATGTCAGTTTCCTATTCAAAGGCTAAGTGTATGCTTAAAAGTGTGGTGTCCAGGGACTAGTAGCATGAGACTATTCTGATCTCATCTGACAGTGGTAATGTTGGCTGCTCATACAGCGACTTCATTGGCCAATTGTGTTCTTAGGCAATGACTTTACCACTTGTTAGAGTTTTCTCTTTGGTAAAATAGGGGAAATAATGTAATCTACTTTGTAGGGTGTCAATATGGCATCTGACATAGGGTAAATATTCAATACCTTTCAGCTATTGTCTAGTTCATGGGACTGCTATAAATAAATAACATATACTGGGTAGCTTATAGAAAATGAGTGTATTTATTTCTTATAGTTCTGGAGGCTTGGAAGTCAAGATCAAGTTGCTAGGAGATGTGGTGTCTGGTGAGGGTCCACTGTTTTGGTTCACAGGAGACAGCTCATTGCTGTGTCTTTACATGATGGAAGAAACAAGGGATCTCCCTCAGGCCTTTTTCCTGATGACACTAATCTTACTCGTGAGGGCTCCTCTCCCCGTAACCTAACCACCCCAAGGCCCTACTAGCTAACACTGTCACCCTGGGCGTGTGGATTTCAACCTATGAATCTTGTGCAGAGAGACACACATTTAGACCACAGCAGCTATTACATTGTTATTTTTGTTATTTAAGTGAGTCAGAGCCCTACTCTTAGCAGATATTCTCTTGGTAATTAAGGCGATCCATTCTGTCATGCTTCTTTTGAGCAATTTCTGTAGTTTGGGGTCACATAAAAATCTGGAATGAATAGTGTAAAATCCTGAAACTTGATATATCAATTATATCTGCATCATTTATAATACCAAAAGCAAGAGAATCATCTTTTTATTGTAATCCTTTTTCACACTTTCATTCATGCCTTCACCCACCCATATATCAAATATTCTCTGAGAAAATAAAGCTACGTGCTATGAAAATAAAACAATAAATTAGCATCATTTTCATATTTGTCACCCAGTCTAGTAAGGCAGACAGACAGGTGAGCAAATACCGTATATACTCGAGTATATACGGTAGTTGCTATGTAGTGAAAAAGGTTGTAGAGTTGAGAACTGTACCAAGTGCAGCTGAGGACTATGGGCCACTTCTGCTCACGTTCGGGAGGTAAGGGAAAGGCACACAACAGGCAGAACAGAGAGGCCTCTGGTTCCTTTTCTTTCCTTACACAGCTTGTTATAAGAAACAAACCTTATTATCTTTCTCATCCACAGGACATACACTGAAGAGAGCTATGGAGCTTTCTAATGGTGTTCTATTAATTGTACTGCAATTTTATTCAGGAATAAACATAACAATGATCAGCCTCTCAACTTGTGATTGACTGTAGCAATCATATATAGTGACTTTTGGCAAGTTTACATTATACCATTCATTCATTTTATCAGCATGCCTCTCCTCTGTTCTCAGACTTATCAAAAAAGCTAATAATACTTTCATGCCCTAGGTTGGTCGTTTTTATACATTATTTCCCTTAAGCTACCCCCCTCTTGCTCTTTATTTTATTCTTATTTTCCCCTCTTGCCTTTTGCTGGCAGTTTCACTGCTAATCCTCTTATCCTTCTGTCCTTTCCAACAAAGAACAGAAGAATGTCCATTTTTAAAACACTCCAGAATCATAAACCATAGGAAGTGGGGAGAAAAGAGCAAGAAGTATAACGCTCTAATAAGGTATGTAGGTGAACATTTCTAATGTACGTTATAGAAAGAAAGAGGAATAAAGAAAAGATATGAACAGAGGAGCTTTTGATAGACTACCAGGAATGATTTAAGCAGTTTTCTGATGCATATTTCCCTTTACATCCATTTTGCAAAATTTCTGTGTGTAGAAGGTGAATTGACAACAGAAAGCTAATATTTGTCAGTTGATAAAGGAGAACTAGGTTTCACCAATGTAGATTTATTTCACAGGCAAACATTTTTGTATTTAAAAGGTAGGTGAGCAGAGTACTATAATAACTGGGTTTAAAAGTTTCATTACCTAGTGGGAAAGGATAGAAATACTTATTATTCAAAAAAAAAAAAAAATAGAGAAAGGCAAGGTAACATGGGAAAGAAAGTCATAAGTCTGAAAGGAAAAATGTAAAGTTAAAGGCAGAAAATTGTGAAGCATAGTCTACTACACTTGAATAGATGGAAAAGATGACTATGTTAATATCTTTTGTTTCAAGAGGCTGAGACAAGTGAAAACCAGGCAAAACAAAGATGGCATATGCCTTGCTGTGCTCTGAGAAGCTGCTAAAGTTGCTACAAATGTCAGCAAGATAAGTAAAACATCTTTCCAAAAAATGCTTGCAGAAGGGGAGGCATAGCAGTGTGTATTTGCTGAAAGAGTCATGGAAAAAGACTTTTGGAAGAGAAGGCAATTCTGAGGGGAAAATGCATGAGTCATCCCTAGTTATGAAATCCAAGCAAATCCAAAAGACGAGAATAGAGATAAATGGAAAGGCAAAGAGAACAGTAATGTACCCAAAGAAGCAGAAAATCTTTAGGATTTAAGCAAGTAAATGCCAAAAGGATAAAAGAATATGAAACAAAAGGAAGTAGCAAAGTTAGAAATTGTGGAGAAGAGACTTATATCACAATGTTCTTGAGTCCGAGTCCAGCTCATCATCATTCCTTCCTGGGGGCACTCGTCATGGACCAGCAGAGGTTGGCTCTGAGTCAACCTTGCTGTGGAGGGAGCCTTGATATGGAATTTTTCCAGCATTTGGGGGAAATGTAAATATGCTAAGTATAAGAAAAACTTATAAAATGGAATAATCAGAAAATTCTTGGAGATTAAAAGACAAAGGACTCTGGAAAGATACACAATGAAAACCTAATTGTAACCATCAGGAAATGGACGGGGGAGAGTTGAGAAAAGGTGGATTTCCATGACTACTTTTGTCACTTCCTTTGGAATTTTATAGAAATATGTCATAATATGTAAAATTAAAGATTAAATATTTTTTCAACACTGAAAATAAACTCATTTGCGTAATGTTTAGGTAATAGCTTTGTCAAGGTTATAGGTAATGAATGAATGTACCTTCTCTTCTCACATTCTTTTGTTAAAGTGTTGAAGACAGTTGAGCACAAGAATCAATCACATGAGCTATTGATTTTTTTTTTTTCAAATTATTACTATTTTTATTTTTGTGAAGAGAAAGGGTGGCAAATTTGAAGAGCTTGGCATTCCGCACCTCTCTTGCCTCCTTCCCAGTTCTAAAACTTCTATGAAACTCTTGTTGAAATGCAGCTAATCAGGCTCTGTTTAAGGATATTCTTATTCTGTAGCATGGGGTTGGAGTTGCCGATCCACATTTTAAAGAAATGTCCCTTAGGACAGGGATTGGCAAACGTTTTCTATAAAGGGCCAGATAGTAAATACATTAGGCTTTTTGTGTCAGAAGGTCTCTATTGTAACTCCTCAACTCTGTAGCTATGGTGCAAAAGCAGAGACAAAAATAACGTGAAAAAGGGCCATGACCTTGTTCCAATTAAAAAAAAAAATTGTTTTTTGAACGAAAATAAGCAACAGAGTGGATTGGTCAATGGGCAGCAGTAGTTTCCCCTCCACTTGCTACAGAAGACTCTTTACAAATAACCTTGGAAACACTTTGAGGACATACAATATCACATGCAGGATGTATCTGAGTGCAACTTACTCAATTGTTTTAAAAGTTTCAGAGCAGGGAGATGTAGGAGGTGTCTTCTTTCCTTTTACAGGTATAATTTTACATCACAATCTGGAAAACTTAATTGCATGTGTAATAATGTAATTAAAGAGTTTAGTATACTAACTGTCAGCACTGAGCTATTACCACCATGGCCTGCTGTTTTGATGAAATGCCAACAGTAGAGTATTACATGATGAAATGCCCCTGACAATGCTGATCATAAAATGTCAATGATAAGATGCTATATAGAGAAATGTCCCTACAACGAAATTTTGCATAACAAGATGTTCTCACAATGAAATGGTCAACAAAATGTCACCAGAACAAGTGCATACACACACACAACCCCAAGAACTGATGTGCAGGCTAATTGCTTTCCATCTAATTTATTTTGATAGAAAGCCTTTTTACTTTTTAAGTCAAAGGCTGCTAGCACATTGAAATGCCAGAAAGTTTTTTTCCTTCTTTCTCTATCTGGGACACTGCAGGTGGCCTCTTTCATCTCTGAGCTTCACACTCTGCAGAATGTTGTGGAGCAGGTGATCCTGGCATCCCTGAGTCGAGAGAGCTAGTTCAATCACCTGCTTTGCGATTCCCACCTTTCCCACCTCCTTCCCAGTTGGAAGAGCACGGTTCTCTGCGAAAGCTTCTGCAAATGATGACAAGAAAGAGAATTCTCAGGGAAAGCGGCTGAGCTTCAATGAGAGGAAAACTGTTCCCAATGTAAAATAACATTTGAAAATCTAAATGTGCACCCCCAATATCACATCAATAGAACCTTTAATGATCTTCAGAACCAGCCTTTTCTCTTGCAGTCAGGAGGAAGATTGTTTCAAATCTGTTTGTGCCTGAAACAGTTTTCACTGTGACAGTCTTCTCATTCATGGGCTAAACATGGCGTCCCACTGGAGGTGCCATCCAGGTTCACAGCAATACAGTATGATATGAAAGTATAAACAGAAGTTGGAACTGCTTTTCTCCTCTGAGATAACAAGTGGAACTAGATTTTCAGACCACCTATTATGCCATTAAAAAAAAAAAAAAAGAAAGAAAGAAAGAAAAAAAAAGAAGAGGCAAATAAGACCTTTCCTACTTCAGCTGCCTGGTTCACGGGAAGAAAACTTACCAGGTCAATATGGAGCCCTTTAAATGACTTCTGTATGGACGGTATATCGATCCTTGCTTCTGGCCAGTCATTAAAATTTTTCATAAGATAAATGCAGAGATATTAACATCAATGTGAATTTCTTACTGCTTTTGGTGGGTTGCTTAATCATAATTGATTAAAAAATGGATTGCTTCTTAACCTGGCTTAGTTTTCCTCCTTGCTGTCAGTCTCTGCCCCCAAATCAGGGCTCAGCCATAGCTCATGATTGGGCTTCCCAACATATATAATAAGATTTAAGATTCTTGAAACTGTTTCTCATAGTAATGAGCTGACTGGATAAAATAACACCAGTTTTCTTATAGATAGATATACTCCACCCTCATTATAGAACTATTTTCAAAAGCCAAGGATATTGAAAGTTATAACAGTAATGTCAGCCCTCATGATTAAATCATGAGGCACATGAGTTTTTCGTTTAAATTTGATGTTCTCATGATCTCAATATTTTTCATGCAAATCTTGTTATTTCTGCATCCTTTCACACTCCAGCTTAAATTGCTTGTCAATCCTCGTGCTTTTCTTGAGTGCAGCACTTCTGAGCTTCTCCAATACGATTTTATACATCTATTTATATCTGCTTCTTTAGTATATTTTCCCTCAAAGACGACATTGGTACAGCATTCCAAATCACATTTAATGAAGTCTTTTGCTTTGAGAACAGTGATTCTGGAGGCCAAAGGAAATGAGGCAAGAGGATTGGTTTAACCAGGAGATAGGTGTGGGGAAGAACTGTAGGTTAAGAGAGGAAGAAGCCCTTTTATATTTTAGTATTTATAGCACTTTTTAACATTTTAACTAGAGTGCTTGTAGAAGGGTTGATTAGAGCAAGGGCAAAGCTATAGCTTCACAAAGACAAACATGATAACTAAGATGATCATTAGATAGTTAACAAAAAACATTAGAAAATGCCTTCATGAAATAACCCTTGAAATCTCAAATTGTTCAAGTGATCCAAGTTTTTTAGATCTTATAAGCATTCAGTTTTTAATTTTTTAGCCAAATATTTTCCCTCTCTTTTTTAATGAGTAACATTTCTGATTATTATATTTACTAGCACTACCATCTGCTCTGACCTCAGAAATCCAAGGGAGAAAACCAGAAACAAATATGCTTCAGTCTTACCAATGCTCCTTCTCTTTCTAGATTGTAAAGACTTTTGCTATGGAGATCTACGATTGCACAGGCAAGTTTAGTTTCATCAGCCCCTCCCCTACAGCATTGCATCTTGTTCACTGGTACAGGGGAACGTATCATCAAGTATCTTATAAAACCAGCTACTGTGCTGTGTGGAGCTGAAATGTCATTGATATAACAAGACATGCAATAATGTGCACTCATGTAGTTGAAGACACTTCTAATTGATTATACGTTTATTTGCCACACCACTATTCTCCTTGGAATATTGCTTAAGAAAAAAGTGTTTGAATAATCACATACTATTTTAGGGATTCTTGATGTTTGCTAATGAATACACTACAAAGCTTTATTTTTCAGATGTGTTCTCAAATGTGTAACCTACTTATTGCTTTTTCCATGCATTTTTATATTCCAGAGGATCCTCTAGTGACAGAACATTTTCAATCATTACTTCTCTTTGGTAGAATCAATTACCTCCTGATAGATTCTCTTTCCAAGTTTAAAATTGCATTTAAAAACTCATCTCTTTTCTGCATTCTAATTGGGTGTACTTTGAACTTTAGATTCTTTTACTGAATATTTGTTTATGAATCTGTCTATGATTTAAAGGGCCCACTAACACATTTCTCAGCTAAGTATAATATTTACTGTCTAATTGTGATTGCTTTGGAAGATTACATTTATTAAACAAAGGTTTTATTTACTCTAAAAAAAAAAGACTGAAAGCATAATACTGGAAAAATAAAAATTGAGAAGTAATCATGTACCTTAAAAATATTTTTTCCTGCCTGCACAGTTTGTTTAAAGTCACATTTGATAATAAAAACAGTAGGACTGCCTTTGATTGTCACCTTCTTACAGACAGAATTATATATATGGAAGATCATTTATATTGTTTATGTACGAAGTGGCCCAAGAGCTTTGCAATGGTCATTGTTTAGCAAATTTATCAATCTGCAGTACAGCCACAGGTGAGAAATTAAGTTAGAGATATCTCTAATAATGATACGTCTGTGTGCTAACATGGATTACTATTGTGTACAACCACTTTATATTCTATAATTTTTTCTGATAACTCTATAAAATGAGAATTTTTAGTCTCATTTTCCAGATAAAAATATAGGAAAAATAGAGCTGAAGTTACTTGTTTGAAATTACATAATTAATTAGCAGCAGAACTGGGGTTTAAACCTAGATCTATCTTGCTCCAAAGCTATTCATAGTCTTTTGGAAATGCACTTATCTCTCAAAGTAGACAGTAAAGGTTTCTTGATTTAAGGCATGTGCAGTTCTACTTATAGAAGAAATGTGGAGGCTACACTTAGAACCACTTCTTTCTTTTGAAAATAAATCTTACTCCTTGCTTAACTGATATTTTAGTAACCATATGAGATATTGAATAGAAAATGAATACTAAATACGGATTTGGTAACCTCTTTTACCTCAAGATCACATGGAAGACACACAGTGACATTTGGTGGACAGAATGCAAGCTTTCGTTCCCTGCTCCAGCACTCTGGAGAATTTAGCATTATTACTAGCCGTGGTAAAATCTGCAGAAGGCAAAGAGTAAAAAATATAAACCCAGTTCCGTCTGGCTTTAGGTGGATAAGAGACCTTTTTTTTTATTTTGCATTTATATAGTTCAGTGGTTTTTAATGTACTCACAAAGTTGTGCAAACACCACCACAATCAATTTTCAAAAATATTCAAGTTCCCCCCAAAGAAATGCCATACCATTTGGCAGTCACTGTTCCTTTTCCTCATTTCACCCTGGACACCACTAATGTATTTTCGATTTCTATGGATTTGCCTAGGGAGAAGGGAAGGCGGAGAAGAAGGGAGGAGATACCATATTGACTACATAGTGATCTAAAAGATATGGAGATGTAGGTCAGAAATTCTTGTATGTCATCTTGAACTTGTATGATTGAAATTTTTTTTTTACTTTAACCAGTGGTTCTCAACCTTCCTAATGCCGCCACCCTTTAATACAGTTCCTCATGTTGTGTTGACCCCCAACCATAATATTTTCATTGCTATTTCCATAACTATAATTTTGCTAGTATTATGAATTGTAATGTAAATATCTGATATGCAGGATGTACTTTCATTGTTACACAGGAATCGCAACCCCCAGGTTGAGAACTGCTGAGAAATGGGAAATAGGAAAGTAGATTAAGATTACTCACAGAGGAATAACAGAAGGTCCACTTTGCATATCTGAGGCCTTCCTTCTTTCCTTCTTTCCTTCTTTCCTTCCTTCCTTCCTTCCTTTCTTCCTTCCTTCCCTCTCTCCCTTTCTCTCTCTCTCTCTCTCTCTCTTTCTTTCTTTCTTTTTTTGAGACAGAGTCTCGCTGTATTGCCCTGGGTAGAGTACTGTGGCATCATAGCTCACAGCAACCTCAAACTCCTGGATTTAAGCAATCCTCTTGCTTCAGCCTCCCAAGTAGCTGGGGCTACAGGAATGTGCCACAGTGCCACATTTTTCTAGTTTTAGTAGCAATGGGGTCTCACTCTTCCTCAGGCTGGTCTCCAACTCCTGAGCTCAAGCCATGTGCAAACCTCTGTCTTCAAGAGTGCTAGGATTACAGGCATGAGTCACTGTGCCTGGCCAGCATATCTGAGTTGTGTAATTGTAAACTTTATAACAGCTATAGGAAACATTTAAAAGGTTATAGTACTGTAACATTTAACAATGTTATCTAGATTATTTCAGTTTATTATTATTATTATCTAGAAAATTAACTCCTGTGAAACAGTGTTCTCTCACCATGCTAGATGGCTAGAGCATTATTTTGTGTACAAACTTATGAATTAAATTTAGTTACCTATCCAACAATAGAAGTGTGCATTTTAATATTCTAAAGGTTTAAATGTAACTACTATGTATATTTTATCACTGCTGCATGTTGGCATTTACGGATAACAGGTTTTACCAAAATCCAATAAAAACAAGAGCAGGATATTTTTATGATCAGACATTATTACTAACCTACCATTTTCCCCAGTACTTTTCAAGCTATCAAATTGAATTTGATAATTTTTGCTTCTAAATCCATGTTTGTTTTTAGAATAAAAAAAACTTTTGTGGTGCCTTTTACTGGTGTTTGATATATTTCTGATTCTAAAGTCAGCCTGTATTTAAACTATAAGCACACTGAAAATTAGCAGAGGGAAAATGGAGAAACTGGAATAGACAGTCTGTTTCCTAAGCAATTTGGGATGCTGCAGCGCAGACCCTCAGCTTCTTTTAGCTACTTACTCAAAGTGAAATGAGTTTCATGTGTATAAGGGTATCTGCATCTAGGATTCAGGATAGCTGCTAGAGAAACATCAAATGTTCTGATGAATCAAGGAACAAATTTGAAAATTTTAAGAACTAACAAAAATAAAAGTACAAAGAAAATGCTATGACTAGGCAAAGAGATTTCAGACATTAAGATGGTATTTTTATCTATTGGGATAATATTTTTTCCCCAATATGTTGAAGGAAAGCTAAGCCTAAGCTGCTATGATATGAAAACTATGGACATTAGAATTCAGCAAAAAGTTTCTGTTTTCTGAAATCAAGGCAAGCTAACTTAGCATACTTTGGCTACTGTAAAGTAAGCATCCTCTCATACCATCTACTTCATTGAATAATAATTTGATGATTTTAAATGTTAAGTTATATAATTTTTAACTTTTAATAAACCAACATGTTATTTTGACTCAGAGAGTAAAGGAAAAATATAATCCACTCCCTACTATATGTTTGGAAACATTACTTGTTATCTAATAGTATAATTATTGTTATTTTGGTTTCTAGATTAAAAGCAAATAACAGGTAGAAAGCAAGAAGGGATTGCTAGGAAGGAGACCAAAGGAAATTGGAGTTAGAAATGTAAAATATGTTCAAGAGCTAAGGAGAAGCAAAACCACTATGTTTGGGAAAGGTTGAAATTTTATTATTTTGCAAGAGGTGCATTAACAATTGCAAAAGCTTCAGGAATTCCAGGTAATCAAGAGTCTTAGGAGCTCACTGAGCCAGCATGCTTCTTCCCATGAGTGCTGCCTCTATAAAGCAGATTTTTCATTTTCACATTAATAGCATGGTTGAGAAGCTCTTGATAGAGTAGCTTCTGGGGGAATGGAATTTGTCTGAAGAAGAAATAAGCCTGGAAAAGCTAGAGTAGCCATAACTAAAGGCTGAAATTTACTTCCCTACAAGGTCTCCTTTTTTTGAGTCGAAGAAACTGTTCTTGAAATCTTGGTGTGTTTTTGCCGATCTTAGATTGCTTGAAATTATTGAGTATCAGAAAGAAAAGGATTTTGAAACGTATCTTGCTAGCAGGTTTTATTTCTTTTAATTAAATAAGATGTTTAAAGAGAAAAACGATGCCTGATGTCTCTCTGAATTTCCCTGAGCAGCTGTTTTCATGATAAATCTGTAGTCCCCTTTATGCAGGGTCTTCTACTACTCTGCCAGTTACTGACTTAGCCCAGGGTAAAGAGATCGCACTTCTGTCCCTCCCTCCATTTCCACCTCTTAACTCTGCTCCTTGATCACTGCTCTCCTTCCTTCCTTCCTTCTCACATTTCCTCCCTGATGTCCTCGTTTCTTCCTATACTGTTTCAAGTATAGATTTCCCTAGTGGAGAAATATAGCATGGACTGAAAACAAAACAAAGCAGAATTGTATATTGATGTAGTTGGCTCAGATGATGTAGTAAGATTTTTTAAAAGAAAACCCAAAACCTGAAAGGAAAATAAAAAAAGATAAAGAAAAACAGGCAAATGAGAACTAAGGCAGAGAAGACCTAAAATCAGATTTGCAACTCATTGCAACTCTGATCACTTTACTTACTCCACAAATATGCAAAGGAAGATTTGTGTTTAGAGGAGTGTTCAGTTTTACAGGGCTAAGAATATTTCCTTGGAGGACTGGAAGAGTATTAAAGTGGGGCATATTCCTTTTTTTCTTTTTTTTTTTTAACCTGATAGAGTGCACTATGTTGAGCTGCATCAAAATATGTAAATATTTAATATCTAAAGATGTTTTTAAAGCCTTCATATATTATGTTAAATTTTGTAAAGTTTGCATATACAAAATTAATGTGTTATTTTATAGTTTCCCTATTTAAAAAAATTAAGTCTAATCAATACAGTCTCAGATAATAAACAAAACAATGTTTAAATCCTATTTCAAAAAAGGATAATAAATCTTAAACTCCTTTTTCCCTGCCCTGTCCGTTCTCACTTTCTACCTTGCTCACTATTCTATGAATTTAAATTCTTTTAAAAATTTTTGTCTGTGTATTGTGTTTATGATTATTTTATGTGTGGTAAGAGCACTTAAGATCTCCTTTTGCAAATTTTAAACATATGATACAATATTATTAACCATCGTCACCAAGTTGTACATTAGATTGCCGGAACTGACTCAATTAAATGCTGTTTCACCAATATCTCCCCATTCACCCCACCTTCAACCCCTGGAAACCACCATTGTACTCTCTGTCAATGAGTTCAACTTTTAAATTCCACATACAAGTGGAATCATGTAATATTTATCTTTCTCTGTCTGACTTATTTTACTTAATATGTGTATGATGCACTCCTGTTTCATTCATGGTGTTACAAATGACAATATTCCCATTTTTTCCCTTTTTCTATGGCTGAATATTTTATATATAATTTAGCTAAGTATCTATGTATCTATCTGAGAGACATAGTCCTTATTTTTCCAAGGATGGTTGTGTCTATGTTTTGTAATGCTGCCATGTGTATGGGAGAAAAGATATCTCTTTGCAATGTTGATTTTGATTTATTTTCTTATTTATTTGATAAATGCCCAGAAATAAGATTACTGATCATATAGGTAGTTGTATTTTTCAATGTTTTAGAGAGTTCCATACTATTTCCCACATTGGCAATGTTGATTTATATTTCCACCAACAGTGCACTTCATTTCCTTTTCTCCACATCCTTTTCTTTTCTTGTTAATAGCCGTTCTAACAGATGTAAGGTGATAATGTATGTGGTTTTAACTTGCATTTCTCTGATAATTGGTGATATCGAACACCTTTCCATGTGTCTGTTGGTAATTTGTGTGTTTTCTTTGGGGAAATGTCTATTCAGATCCTTAAACCATTTTCCACTCAAGTTATTTGTCTTTTGCTTTTGAGTTTGAATTCTTTGGCTGAGGGTAGTGGCTCATGCCTGTAATCCTAGCACTTTGGGAGGCTGAGATAGGTGGATTGCTTGAGCTCAGGACTTTGAGACCAGCATGAGGAAAAAGCCAGACCCCTGTCTCTACTAAAAAAAAAATAGAAAAACTGAGTCAAGAGGATCAATTGAGCCCAAGAGTTGGAGGTTGTTGTGAGCTGTGATGCCACCGTACTCTATTGAGGGTGATAGCTTGAAACTTTGCCTCAAAAAAAAAAAAGAAAAAAGAGAAAAAGTTTGAGTTCTTTGTATATTTTGGATATTAATCACTTACCAAAAATATTTGCAATTATTTCTTCCCATTCTTTAGGTTGCCTGTTCACTTTGTGGACTGCTTTCTTTGATGAGTTTATTTTATTAATGTCATGATTCATATTCATTGATTTGTCTATGATAAACTATACTTACATCCTTGGTATAAATCTCACTTGATCATAGTAAGTGATACTTTTATTATGATGTCAAATTTAATTTGGTAATCTTTTGTTGTGAATTTTGCATCTATGTTTATCAGGGATGTTGATCTGTGATTTTCTCATAGTATTCCTATCTGGCTTTAGTATCAAGGTAATGCTGACTTTTATAAGGGTTTTTTTTTTTTTTTTTTTTTTAGACAGAATCTTACTTTGTCACCCTCAGTAGAATGCTGTAGTGTCATAGCTCACAACAACCTGCAACTCTTGAGCTCAAAAATGATTCTCTTGTCTCAGCCTCCTGAGTAGCTGGGACTATAGGCACCCACCTCAATGCCCAGCTATTTTTTAGACAGGGGGTCTCACACTTGCTCAGCCTGGTCTTAAACCTGTGAGCTCAGGCAATCTACCCACCTTGGCCACTCTGTAATCCAGAGTGCTAGGATTACAGGTGTGAGCCACTGTGTTTGGACTCTAAGGTAAGTTTTGAGATATTTTTTTTTCCCCTCTTCAATTTTTTGGGAAGAGTTTGAGTAGTACTGCTATTAATTCTTCTATAAATACAGGGGTTTTATTTGCTGAGAGTTTTTTTTTTTAATTTCCCTTTTGATTTGTTCTTTGATCCATTTGTTGTTCAGGAGCATGTTATTTAGTTTCCACATATTTGTGAATTTTCCAATTTTTCTTCAGTATTGATTTCTACTTTCATACCATTGCTTTCAGAAAAGATATTTGATATGATTTAATCATCTTGAATTTGTACAGACTTGATCTTTGGCGTAACATATAGTCTACCATGGAAAATATTGCTTATGTACTTGAGAAGAATGTGCTGCTGTTGGATAGGATGTTCTGTATATGTTGTTTAGGTCCATTTAGTCTGTGATATTATTCAAGTCCACTGTTTCCTTATTGACTTTCTGTCTGGATGATCTATTTATTGCGGTGAGTGAGATGTTAAGTTTTCCTGCTATAACTGCATTACTCTATATGTCTCCTCTCAGTTTTGTTAACATCTGCTTTCTATATTTAGGTACTCCACTGTTGGATGCATGAATATTTACAATTATTATGCTTTGATTAATTGTTTCATTTATGGTTATCTAATAACCTTCTTTGTCTCTTGATCATTTTGACTTAAAGCCTATATTTTCTGGTATAAACATAGCCACCCCTACTCTCACTTGATTATTATTTGCATGGTACATCTTTTTCTAGCCCTTCACTTTAACCCGTGTTGTTCTTAAAACTATATAGCGAGTCTCTTGCAGGCAGCATATAGTTGGATATTGTTTGTCATAATCCATTCAGTCACTCTATGTATTATGATTGGAGAATGTAATACGTTTGTGTTTAAAGTAATTTTGATGGGTAAGAACCTAATATTGTCATTTTCTTCATTGCTTTCTATTTTGTATTGCCTTTGTTCCTTTGTTCTCTCTTGTTGTCTCCTTTATGATTTGATGCTTTTTGTGTTGATATGTTTCTGCTGACTTTAGGTTTTTCCTTTGCCTTTATGTTACCATAAGGTTTACTTAAAATATCTTTTATTTATAACATCACATTTTAAGCTGATTTAGCAACTTCAATACAAAAACTCTACATTTTCACTCTTTCCCTTACTTTTAATTTTATTAATGTTAAAATTTACATCTCTTTTTATATTGTGGATTCATTATCAAATTATCATAGTTATAGTTGTTATTAATACATTTGTCCTTATCTTTTATACTAGAGTTACACAATTTTTATGTGCCACCATTACAATATTAGAAACTTTTGAATTTGACTAGGCATTCAACTTTATCAGGGAGTTTTATTCATTTATAAGCTGTTATATTATTAATGAACATCTTTCACTTCTAATTGAAGAACTGCCTTTAGAATTGGGCCAGGCATGGTGGTTTATACCTGTACTTCTAGCAATTTAGGAGGCCAAGGTGAGAGGATTGTTTGTGGCCAGGGTTAAAGATCAGACTGGGCAAAATAGAGAGATTCTGTATCAAAAATGAATAAATAAATGAGTGTGGTGGCATGTACCTGTATCCCTCAGGTTTTTTGAGAGGCTGAGTCAGAAGGATCACTTGAGCCCAGATTGGGCTACTGGACTTCAGCCTGGGTAACAAAGTGAGACCATGTCTCTTAATAAAAACAACTTTCTTATAAGGTAGGTCTAGTAGTGAAGAATTCCTTTAGTTTTTGTGTGTTTGGGAAAATCTTTATCTCCTCTTCCTTTCTAAAGTGCACTTTTGCTAAGTACAATCTTCTTGATTATCAGAGTATTTTTTTTTTCTGTATTAAATATATCTTTCTACTCTTTTCTGGCCTGAGAGGATTTTTTTGCTGACAAATTTGTTTATTGTTTTATGGAGGTTTCTCAGCATGTGATTGAATTACAATTTAATTATGATCTGTCTTAGTGTAAACCTTTTCAGGTTAAACCAATTATAGGCCATTTGTCCTCAATGTCCATTTTTCTCTTCCATTTTGGGAAATTTTAAGTCATAACTTTTAAATAGACTTTTTACTTATCTCCCTCTTTTCTTGATAGAATTCACATAATGTGCTTATTATTTCCATTGATGATGTCCATAAGTCCCATAGGCTTTTTTTTTTTCTTTCCTTTTCTTTCTTTCCTCTTTTCTTTTCTTTTCTTTTCTTTTCTTTTCTTTTCTTTTCTTTTCTTTTCTTTTCTTTTCTTTTCTTTTCTTTTCTTTCTTTCTTTCTTTCTTTCTTTCTTTCTTTCTTTCTTTTTTTTTTGATACAATGTCTCACTATGTTGTCCTCGGTAGAGTGCTATGGCATTATAGGTCACAACAATCTCAAACTCTTTGGCTCAAGCAATTCTCTTGTCTCAGCCTCCCAAGTAGCTGGGACTATAGGCACCCACCACAATGCCCAGTTATTTTTAAGACAGGGTCTAGCTCTTGCTCAGGCTAGTCTCAAACCTGTGAGCTCAGTAGTCCACCTGCCTCAGCCTTCCAGAGTGCTAGGATTACAGGTGTGCGCCACTGCACCTGACTCCCATATGCTTTCTTAACTCATCTTCATTCATTTTGCTGCTCTGACTAGATAGTTTAAAATGAGCTGTCTTCAAGTTTACTGATTCTTTTGCCTAATGGCGTCTGCTTTAGATGTTTATTGAATTTTTTGGGTTAGTCATTGTATTCTTCAGCTCCAGGGTCTTGAGGAGTTTTGCTTATTATGGTTTCTAGCTGAGCTTCTCATTTTGGTCCTCTATTGTTATTCAAATATCATTTAGTTATCTATCTTTTTGAATAGTCTATTCTTTCTTTTTCTTTTTCTTTTCTTTTCTTTTTTTTTTTTTTTTTGAGACAGAGTCTCACTTTGTCATCCTCAGTAGAGCAAATTCTTGGGCTCAAGTGATTCTCTTGTCTCAACCTCCCAAGTAGCTGGGACTACAAGCACCCACCACTAACACTGGCTATTTTATTTTATTTTATTTTTGAGACAGAGTCTCACTTTGTGGTTCTCTGTAGAGTGCTGTGTTGTCATAGCTCACAGCAACCTCAAAGTCTTGGGTTTAAGCCATTCTTTTGCCTCAGCCTCCTAAGTAGCTGGGACTATAGGCACCTGCCACAGCCTCCACTATTTTTTGGTTGTATTTGTCATTATTGTTTGGCAGGCCTATGCTGGATTCAAACCCACCAGCTCTGGTATATGTGGCTGGCACCCTAGCAACTGAGCTACAGGTGCCAAGCCAACTGGCTATTTTTAAAGATAAGGTCTCCCTCTGGCTCAGGCTGGTCTCAAAACTGTGAGCTCAGACAATCAGCTCCCAAGTGCTAAGATTACAGGCGTGAACCACTGTGCCTGTCCTAATCATTTATTTCTTTATGAGAAGTTTTTCTGAATTATTTTGTCAGTTACTTTATCTACCCCCATTTCTTTAGGTTCAGTTAGTGGAATGTTATTGATTTTTTAATTGCTGTTGTTGCTATCATGGTTATCTGATTATTCATGAAACTTACATCCTTGCAATAGAATCTGTACATCTGAAGAAACAGACACCTTTTCAGCTTTTATAGATTTTCTTCAGCAGGGAAAGACGTTCACTAGTCAGCCCAAGCTGGAGTTCTAAATGGGCCAGTTGGTGTCATCCTCAGGCAGGTGGTGCTTGATGCCATGGTCTCTGCTTGGGGGTGGATATTGACCATGCTCTGCTATTTGGTGGAACCACTGATTGGCTTCATGGTTGGTTGGACTTGCTGACTGGCTCTCTGGTTGCCAGGGATGTTGTTTATTTTCTTAGTCATGTGAGAACTTAGTCTGTGCTCTCCACTTAGGCAGGATCATTGGCTGAGATCTCTGCCCTGGAAGGTCCTCAGACTGTACCCATGAATTTGACAGGATTGCTGACTATGCTCCCTTATTGTGCAAGGTGATAGGCTGGGCTCTTCAGCTAGGCCAGACTACTGGCTGAAAATTCCAGATGGATAGTACTATTGACTGTGTATCCTGGCCACAAGAGGCTTCCAGCTAGGCTCTGGGGATACATAAAGTTCCTGGCTGAGACCTCTGACAAGACAAAACTGCTGACAAGGATGTAGTTTCAACAAGATCAATACACTGGTTGTTATGAGCCCCACTCCCTTTATTCTTAGCCAATTCTGGGCAATCTAGCCCTGCCAAATTCTCCCAGTGTTTGACATAAAGGAAGACAGAAGTTTGTCTCCTGGGAAGGACCCCAGAATGCTGGTGAAGCTGAATGTCCACCTTGGGCTTTCTTTTTCCCACTGGAGAAACCATGGGCCCAAGGGATTCCTCTCGTGGTGCTGTGTCAGCCTAGGCGAGGGACAATGTGAAACATTTTTTGTTGCTCTTATGCATATTTTCTGTTGTTGCTTTCCTAGGGGTCCTTCAGCTTCACCTTTGGGCTCTGAAGTTTTTATGAAGATATTTTGTATGTAGATAGTTGCTAATTGGTAATTCTGTGAGTGATGCTAGCACTAAAGACATTTGATTCTACCATCTTGCTCAGGTCACTGTTTACATAGTTTTACTTTAGAACTTACCTGTATACTCTCTAGAATAGCAAATAAGAATTTAGCTCTTTTAGATTTTTCTGTTTCTTCTCCATGATTCCAAAATCATCATATCCAAATTTGAAGTTTAAGGTATATTCAGTTTTTTATTGTCCTAAATATATAGTATTCATTGCTGAACCAAGTAACATATGTTTCCTTTCTTGAGTGTTCTTTTACTTTTTCTGAAGTCAAACATTCCTTTATTGTTCTCATTTGTCTAGTTTTCTATGTACCAGTTCTTCCCAGAACCTTCAATAGCCTCTCAATGGGATAAAATATATCACATTATTTTTCTATAACATATTTTTTTTCCAACCCATCTCCGCCTCCCTCCTCTCCACCCCCCCTACCAAACAGGTTTTTACTATTCCAATGTAAACTTCTCATTTTCTAAGCCTTCTATAAAGCAGTGATCCTGGAAATCTTCCTCACTTCTGTGCTAGATCCTGACTTACTGATCTCATGTCTTCCTCTCTATGAGAAGCTTTTTGCATGTTAAAATGATGCCTTTGGAAAGGTAGTATATTCATGAAATAGAATACTATTCTTCCTTAGAAAAGAAGGAAATTCTGCAGTATATGACAATATGTATAAATATTGAGCACATTATGATAATACTGGATGATTTCACTTATCTGAGACTGTAGGGAAAAAATGAGGAAAAAATGAGGAAAAAAAATGAGAGGTTACTCACCAACAGGTACAACATTTCAGTTAAGTAAGATGTATAAGTACTAGATACTGGTGTGAAACATTTTACTTATAGTCAATAATAATGTATTGTATGCTTATCATTTTGTTAGGAAAATAGATCTCATGTGATGTTGTCCTAATATAAAAAAATAAAATAAATTTAACTATTAAAATTATTTTGAATGCCAATTAAATAAGGATTTTGTTTATTTGTTTATTTTCATTTTTTAAAAAAAGTTGATGACATTATCCCACTGTGTTGGCCTTTGGAAATAAAACCATCTTAAGGTCCCAGGCACACAGTATAGTAACTGACTCTTGCATTTTTTTCTCATTGTCATTAAGCTGGTCGAAGCCTTAAAAGACTCTCAAATAAATATTGTACTAAAAATGATAGTTTATGAATGTGAAGATATTATAAGTCTATATTAATATTTATATTTTATTGCTGAAAATTATCTATTGGCTTTATGTAAAGTGAGAACTAATATTAAGGCATTGTCATTTTTCAAAAAATAGTAAGAGATTTTTATCATACAAGATATTTACATGAAAATATATGCATGTGCGTACATATGTATATGTTTATACATATATAAAAATACAACTGAAATTAGTGGTGAGTGGGCTAACAGTAATTGAATGTTTAGTATATTTGCATTTAATTCTTTAAGAGACAATATTGCATTTAGAGAGGCTTCCTGATGTATTTGAAGAAATATAGGCTATAAAGTTAGCCATTGTTTTAAATCCCGGCATTGTCAATTCTGAGCTGTATGACCTTGGGAAAATTACTCAACTCCTCAAATTAAATGCTCTTCAGTTTCTTTACTTTTAACATGAAGATTACAATGCTTCTCTTACAGGGAACTGTTGAAGTTTACATGAGATAACATGGCAAAGTGACTAGCACATACCACTACTTCCACTAATATTAATATTATACTGAAGGAGTTCAGAACACCACTGCAAAATATATTGCTCTACCACTTTGATTGTTTTGGCTTAAAGATAACTTAAAAAACAACAACAGTAGATGCAAGAAAGGAAAGGACACTCTGACCTTCCCCAAAGCAGAAGATGAAACTCTTATGTCAAAAGCATCCTCCCTGAACCCGGAAGAAGAAAACTGTTCTCACCAGAGATGAGGAGTTGGAGCTGAAGGAAATATGTACAAGCAAACCTTATTATTTAACAAATCCTTGTTTTCCTCATCATTTCTCCACAATTAACAACCCTATTCCAAGCTCCTGTGCCTTGTCATGTTTTCACCATTCACTACTCTCTGTTCAAATCAGTATTCAAGTGTTTAACTGCTTCTTTAGGTCTTTGTTTATTTAAGAGGGCTTCTGTGTTATGTAAAATTTACGTTATAGAAATTTGTATGCTTTTCTGTGGTTAATCTGTCTTACATCAGTTTAATTTTCAGGTCCAGCCAAAAAATGCTGAGAGACTGTAAGTAAAGTTTTGCCTCCCCTATGATACTACTATTGGTCAATTGCTACTGTTAGTACTACATATACTTCTTCTGCTACTGTATTTTATAGGTAAAGAAACTAAGGGCTGGTAACATATTTCTGGCAAGTGGAAGAATAGAGATTTGAAAATGGATCTATGTGGCTAACACTAAAACCTTCCCAGTACATCACATCCTCTATCAGAAGCAAAAAGGCCATCCACATCATTTTAGACCTTTTGATTTGTGAAATAATATAAATAGCCCAGTGATCTTAGTAAGGCATCTCAGGATGGACAGCCTTACAATGTGCTTTGAAAGCCAGTCACTGTAAGAGTTAGACTAGAAAAGTTGAAAATTTCTTGTTAAAACCTTAACAGAACATTTCTCTCTGGTTTTCTCATGACCAAGTAAGCATAGAAACAATTAACAATAAAAACTGACAAGTGATTTTTTTTTTTTTTTTTTTTTTTTTTTTTATCATGTCCTAACTTATTTTCTGACTCTGGGTCTGCGTCTCCTACTGGAGCAGCCTTTTCATGGTACCAAGCTGGTGTGCAGAGTAGAGCACCACGCCTCCTCATTACTGTCAGGTGGGTAGAAGTACATTTTCTCTTCTGTTGCACTCTGGGGAGAAGTGACTTGTTACTGCATGGGGCTAACCACAGCCTCCTCAGTGGCCCATGCTGACCCCAGTGGTACTGCGAAGGGGAGGGTCTTGGTACTGATCCCTGTGTAGCCTGCATTGACAACATAAGGTAGATGAGCAACTCAAATCTTCTACTTACCTGTATATGTGAATTACTATAGTGTGAGCCTGACTTATATTTAAGTTGCAGAAAAAGAAAAAAATGTTAAAGGATTCCTTGTATAAAAGCATGTTTAAAATTCCACTCCTGGAATTATTATACATATTTTTAAAATATGCTTGAGATCTTACTACTGAAATTATCTTGAAGGAAATGGCATCTTTTAGAGTAAAGTAATGCAGAAATTTCCCTTTTCCTCTGAAAAAGAGGAAGAATAAATTGAAAATGAGTAGAACGAAGTAAGCCTCTGTTTGAAGAAGAGCCAAGATCTGCGGAGGCCGTAATGAGGGGAAGCTGATAGGGACGTTAAGTGGGAATGAGCCAAAACAAACTTGGCTGCCTCACAAGTTTACCCGGGACTTCAGTAAGGAGGATCAGTGTGTAGCAATGCCGTGGGCGTCCATCAGTATGTAACTGATTCTGACCGAGTGGGTTACATTCATCCTTTTACATTAATGGTTACATTAATACACTCATCCTATTAGCAGCACTTACGGAATTTAGCAATAATCCTATGATTTAGGAGGCAGAGGACCATCTAGCTTTTAAGTAAGATTGTTTTCTCAGTGTTACGGCAGAGTACAAACCATATACGATGAGGGACATTCTTTACCTCCGTTGAGCATTATCTTTATTATTATTATTATTTCTTAAGGATATCATAATTCTTGATTGTCTTTTGACATTGTAGTTCATCATCGTCTCCCTTAAGAATTTGGTAATTTTTCAAATCTCCTGGCCCTCTGGGGCACATAGAGTCATATCTCACTTGCTCCCCTAAAAGGCACCAAATCAAATTACACCAAAAGGCTCCTTAGAGTACAGCTCTTTGCCAATTACTTGAATTATTTTCAGCCACTTTGGCACATTTCCTCTCCAGATGAAATGAAAATCTTTTACTCTGCACCAGTGAAGGATTTCATATTTCTTAGTGCTTCCACATATACAGTATAATGAGAATAAAAGCTTCTCTGCCTCACAGATCTTTCCCACAGAGCCGTAATGCACGGAAAATAACATCCATTTCTAACATACGGAGCACACATATTTTCCCAAGAAGAAGAGAAAGACATTAGCATTACACAAGAACACTATTTGCTCTTTGCTTTAAATTTATAAATTTGAGCACACCAGAGATTTTAGACTTCAAAACTACATACATCTGGGCTGAGACAGAGACCCTCTGAGGTGCTTCATTATTGGCACTTAAAGCTGGTTTCATGAAACACCTGGTCTGAGTAAGCAGTGTGATCAGAGAGTGTCAGCAGGGCAGACAGATTTTAAATGGAAGATTGTTACTTACCCAAAAGCCATTTTGAAGCTAAAAAACAGCAATATCAGCAAACCAGTGACAATAACTTAAACATCCCCAAGTATGTTATTAACATTTCCAGCCCTCTAAAAAATCAAATGACTTCTTTTTAAAAGTTTTGGTGTCTCAAGAGAACAAATTGTATCTCTGCATTGATCATTTTACGAAAATGTTATTTTGAACCCATGGCCTTACTTATCTTATTACTCCCTGCCATCCTTTCTTTTTCCTTCTGATTTTTGTTATTTCCTCTCTACCAGTGCCTACAGCAGCAGCAGGCACTGATATCACTACCCTTTGCTCAGTGTTCTTCCTTTTTCTCAATAGCACAGCCCCTCAGATTGGATCCTCTGCCTAAAGCAGTAGAACTGGGGGTGGGGGAGGCGGGGAATCAAGACGGTTGCTTTGCTTGCAGTTCTCATTTGGATGAGAGCTTGCAGAGATTGAACTGAACTTTCTCCACTTACTGCATCTGTAAGGTAATTGACTACACTTGTTGAGCCAATCGGACTTGCTGTTGTTGGGTTTTGCAAATGTGAACAATTCGATGAAGCAATTTGTAAGCCATATGTGGGACATTTCCCTATTTTTTCACTCAAAGTCATTAATGCTCCCTGTAGGATTTTCATGGTATTCTTATGAAACATTGCACTCCAGAATTCTATTTTAAAGTTTCAAACGTAAGTGTTTAAAAATGTTTTTTACTTATAGGATCACTTTTTGTTGCTCACTTCTATTGAATAAAAGGGGCTTAAAACTCTTTTAGTCACCCTTTCTCTAATATTTTAGGGTAACCCAAAGGAAGAAATACCATTTAAAAAGAGAAAATGCACACACACACACACACACACACACACACAGAGTCCTGTAAAATAAAAGGAATATTGTGTTACATGGTTGCAGCACATTTTGTCCATTCCAAAATTTGTATTTAGTGAAAGGACATTGAGAAATACCATATCACTACTGCTTCCTGAGTAGGGAAAATAGAGTGTTTATGAATCATTATATTCACACAGAGAGGAAGAGAGAGAGAGAAAGAAAAAGAGTGAGCTTCATACCTTCACAAAAGCACAAGAAACATGGGACCCTTATGTATCCTCTCGTGTAGACATAGTGAACAAAGAAATTACAAATTTGCTGAGCCATACGTTCATCCTTACTTGTAAAATTTAAAGTACTTTCCTATGTGAAGAAAGATATTGCTCTAACCCAGTTGAATCCTCACCGAATGCCTAACTAGCTAAATTACTCCTTTCATATCTGATGTTGTGCAGGTCAGTATCCCTTCAAAGAGGAAATCACTAAAAACTAGTCCAATTTTTAAAAAATTGTAAAACAATTTTCTCTCTTGCAAATCAGTCATTAGAAAGATGAAATAATCACTTAAAATAACCATAATTCTGCAGATCCTGTTACTCATATTTACCTTGTTGGCTCATGATTTTTCTTTAGAAGCCACGTTATTCACAAATCCAAGATAATGTACCCACAGCAATGTATGATACTCAAAGCAAAGGTCTGAGAAATTTACATGATTAAGACCATGTACGTGATTATGTTTGCAAGACAGTGTGGGTTATGTTGTTATGTGAAGGCTGTAAGTTAAGAAACTTGAGAGTTCCCAAGAATCAAAGTAGGGTAGAGGATAGACAGAGCTTATTACAGCACTGTGGCAAGGGGCTGAGGCATGTCAGTGCAATATGACAATTATAACGATTCATAAAATCACAAATGGTTGTGCGATACGGTACTTGTGTGATGTGCTACATAATAATGACTGATGGGACAATTATTCCTGAGCCTTCTGAAGGGGATGGAAATCTGAGATTTTAAGGAACCATGTACTTGTGGGAAGTTGTAACGATTGTAAGGGAAATCACGGGAAATAACAATGGAAATTTACTAGCTCTGATTAACTACTGTGATCATTAATACCCACATTTCACATAATGTTATTCTAGGAGCTAAGAGGATTTACACAAAACCAGGATTATGTAATATAGTATTTTTATTTCCAATAAAATTGTGATGAAATAAGAGTAACAAATCATATTCCATTTGTTAACCATATATTAATGAATAAAAGACGTTTAACATTTGTCCATATGCACAAATGTTAAATATAGTTCATAAAAATACTTGAATGCACACAGATGGACATGCTGGTGAAGCAGGTACCATTAATAAATAGGACTGCGTTTTGAAAGGCAGTAGAGTTCCATAAGGAATAAAAAATTATTTCCAATATGATGGAGGGAATAAAGGCTACTTTGAGTAAATGGAACATTTCGAAAAAAAAAAAAAAAAGTCTTAAAAGTACTAAGGAGAGAAAATTGGATGGAAAACTGATATAAAAACTGAGTTGTGTGAAAGAGGGCAGGAGATGTTGATAGGGAATTTGAAAATCTGGCCAGGAATTCTGATGTCAAAATTCAGGAAATTGAAGTCTTTTCAGAGATTTGAGGAAAGAGGAATGCAGGCCTGCTTACCGAGGATGAGGCTGCCCATCAGAATGCCCAGCGTATGAGGGCAGAAAATAGAAAAGAAATTAAGAGTGTAAAAAAATTGATATATATTTCTTCTGCAAAATCATTTTATCTATAATTGGAAGATTTGCAGTCCTGGCTAACTAAGGAGATTTTAATGCTAATTAGATTGTTGTAGCGACAAGATCTTATTTTTTTACATAAACATACTTTCCCTCTCAATGACTACAAAAATATTTTCCTTTCACTTTATTAGAGTAGCTCATTTTGATTACGCTCAGACCTCAGTGCATCACCTACACCTTCCCAGCTAATCTGAGTAATTGAAGAAAAATGATGCATGATGCATTTATGGTTAAGTAAAAGGAATATAAATCTCACACAACAGCTGGATTCCTATACTTGGCAACATGGCACAGTTTGAGAAAAGCAATCATCTTCCTTTCCTGTTGGCAAAACACTTGACTGGTCTCTCCAATTTCAGCCCTCTTCAGGATTTAGTGTCTTCTCACTTTATAATGCACAGTACGCTACTTCCAGATGGACAGCCTTGTCATATGCTATTTTTATGCTGCACTTTAGAATTTTAAAGTAGGAGCAGTTATTCACCAAACACGAAACGTATCACTTGTATGCATTGGAGCAGTTTTTAAAATCAGCATACTCAACCGGCGGCTGATGAGTTTAGTACACTCAGATGAAAGAAACTAGCCTTAAGTTATCATACATTTAAAAGTTCTTATGTGTGGGGATAATAGGGATGGAGGAAAACCCAGAAGAAGGGAAGGTGAGATTCCTTGCCCTTCAGAGGATTCCAATCTAGCACGGAGGAGGTGGAAAGAAAAATATGCACTTGGCAAGGGTTTGAAGGCAAAAAACATCCTGTCAAATATGTTATGCATATTCAGGTGTCGAAGAAATGAGAGAGAGAGAGAGAGAGAGAGAGAGAGATAGATAGATAGATAGATAGATAGATAGATATCGGAATCATACTGCCATAGTGGAAAAGGTTTCTAGGACCAGATGAGTTTTCATTAAGTCTTGAAGGAGATTATCTATGTCTCAACAAGAAAGATCATTTGTCCCATGAAAAAGAGGTTGACAATCAATATTGGGCTGACCACAGACGTGATTCTGTGAGTCTGGGGGTGGATGCTGGGTGAATAGAGGTGAGGACTATGTCATTTTTGAAAACTCTATGGATATTAATGTAGAATTCTGACCTTCCTTCTAAAACTATAGTCACCAAAATCATTGACTCATGAAGTTTTGGGGTTGGGGGTGGAGGGGGATTTCTTCATATCAAACTTGGTTGTTATTGACATTTCCCCCCCTGGAGACCTTTCCTGTCACTGCGTAATGCTTACTGTCTCTTAATATACGTACAAATAAGTGTAATAAAATACACACAGACAGCTAGATGTCTTTCTCTTTACATTTGCAATTAAAATCTTGCTAGTGTATGTTGTTTAATGTAAGTACCTGTGTTCTTTTGATTGCTAAATTGAAAAATCTTTGGCCTTTATATAAGCATCAAGTTTCCATTCACTAGAGCAGTCTTGAATTAGTTTTGATAACAAACTCACTCTCTGATCAAAATGTACCACTTTGCTTCTTCACATCTCATATTGGAAGTCTGAGTTGTCACAGTTGTGTCTGTCTTACCAACTCAGCAGCCTGATCACTTCACTCTCTCTGGCTCTGTGTATTAACGCCTTGTCCTTGGACTCCAAAGTCTTTTCTTATTCATTTCTGCCTACTGCTAAGCACCAGCATTGCTAAAATCACCTTCTTTTTTGAATAAAGGAGAGGAATGAGTATGGCTGAGCTTATGTGGACAGTGAAAATATATGCATATAATTATATATAGATATATTTAAAATGTGCCATTTTATTGCTAACTGACGTATGTTCTGTTTTCTGCTATAATTCCTTCTCAGTCAGATTGCTAAATCAGCAGTTACTGCCACACTCTCATCAGCTTCAAAACAAATGTTGCCACTTACCTTTTCTTAGAACAATTAAAAGTGTAGGTATTGAAGTACTGGGCTTATACTTCATGGGAATAGACGTGTACAGCAATAAGCAGATTTTTAAATCCAGTACTTAGTTTGTGTATAAATGTAATTATGTTCATTGTGTATATATTATACAATGAGCACATGTAGTGAATTAAAGGCTACTTACTATTGTTCAAATGCAAATGTTCATATGTCATTTCTTTTTTATCATGTTAAATAAATGCTGATGTTCTTAAAAAAAAAAATTGGGTGGCACCTGTGGCTCAAGGAGTAGGGCGCTGGCCCCATATACTGGAGGTGGCGAGTTCAAACCTGGCCCTAGCCAAAAAAAAAAAAAAAAAAGAAAAAAAGAATATTTGGAATCAAGATTGCTCTGGAGAATACAGGATCTGTCCTAAATCATTTATGTAATACTCTTGATTCCAAGTGACATTGGGCAATGTGAAAAACTGCTTAAGTGATAAGAGGATTATTATCCAAGTTAAGGATCCAGAGGTGCAATGTTAATTAAGAATGGTTAACTCAATGGGTCAGCATCATGGCCAGAGATGAAGGTTTGTACCCTTTTTCCATCTGTGCCCTGCCATCCTCAGTGCATTTTCCCTTGTGGTCAGAGCACTCCCCTCAGGAATATAGGTTTGCTGCAGCAGCACTGTATTCATTTTCTAGAGCTGGTAATAAAGTGCTACATACAAACTGGTGACTTAAACAATGGAAATTTATTGTCTAACAGTTCTGGAGTCCAGAAGTCCGAAATCAAGACGTGGGAATGGTTGGGTCCTGACAGGTAAGTGGGACAATCTGTCCCTTGCCTCTCTCCTAGCTTCTGGTGGTTTTCTGGCAATCTTCGGCATTCCCCAGCATGCATTACTTCACTTTCTGCCTTCATTTTCAGTGACATTCTCCCTGTGTCTCTGTCTTCACATGGTCATCTTCTTATAAGGACACCAGTCCTATGAGATCACAGTCCAATCTTCTTCCAGAATGACCTCTTCTTACCTAATTACCTCTGCAATGACCCTATTTCTAAATAAGCTTCTACTTGTATTTTGAGGTATGGGAGTTAAGACCTCAACAAATCTTTGTATATGTGTGTGTTGGGGTTGGGGCGAACACAATTCAATTCATGACAAAACTCTTGCATCATATCTGTATATAGCAATGGGCAAAGTCTGAAAGAGCAAATGCCTCTTCCTTATTTACCTTTTGAAGAGTGTACTTTCCCATGTGCTTCAAACACAAAACACAACAAGACTTCCCCAGACATGGTATTGGCAAGAAAAGTATCACCTGCCTTTGTTTAAACCAATCAGAATGAGGGGAATGGGAACGCTATGATTGGCTTAGACTAGGGGCTAGCAAACATTTGCTGTAAAGAGGTAAATAGGAAAAATTCTAGGCTTTGTGGACCATATAGTTTATACTGCAACTCCTCATTATAGCCCCAGAGCATTCATAGACAGTAATGAACAGATATGGTTGTGCTCCAGGAATTTCTTTTTTCTTTTTTAAACAAGAACAAGCAGTAGCTGAATTTGACCTAAGGGCCATAGTTTATCTACCCTTAGTGACATTAATATAAATGTACTATTTGGAGCTGGTGACTGATCCAGTCTTCCTACAAGTGTAGGGCCAATTTAAACCTGAATTTTGCTTTTAAAGAAAGGAAGAAGTTTAATATTTGTTGTGAGGCAACATATGGTCAATATAAGTCTAGCATACAGTCTTTAAATTTGAGTCCCTTCTTTTGCATCTTGTCATTACTGCTCTCTCAAAAATGCTGCTTTGCCAGAAGGGTTTAGAGGATGGGAGTCTGAATGGCCGTGGTTAAATTCTGCCTTTGAAATTTAGATGACTTTAATAAGTTAGTGACTTATTAACTAACAACTTAGTAATTCCTCTGTGCCCCAAATTTTCATCACTAAGGTGAAGAAAATAATAATATATTTAATTATTTCACATCTCATAGCATTTTTGTGTAGATTAAATAATAAACTAGAAAATGACTTTTTATTTGAGTAATTTCAAATGGTCTTATTTTGAGTATATGGCCTATTTCCACATTGTAGAGGTCCCAGAACTTAAAGTAAGAACTTTATACAAACTTTCCTCAATTGTACTCTTTTTTCTAGTTATCAACATTCTCCTTCTGGATCAATGAATTAGTTCATGATTGCATATGTAAATGTGTAATAGATACAAGAATGAGATACCATACAAGAAGTGATAAAACTGCCAAGTTTAATGAATGATATTCATTGTCACAGCTGGAGAAAAATGGACTATACCACAATAGACTCAGCTTATGGATTGGATTCTTGTGGCCTCTACAATCAATACAAATCATCTTAACATGGAAAGAGCAGTGATGATCCAGATGGATGATGACAACTGGAAGGAGGTTTGTGTCTTATTGTTTGTACATAAATGCAGCTTAACAGGTGCTCATGTCTTACTTCATCAGTGATACTTGCCCCATGCTTTACTGGGTTCATAGCATGATTGTTTGCTTACTCAAGAAAAGAGAAAACTTAGAATGGAAAACCTGCTTTTATTTCTTTTCTTCTCTTTTATGATTGGCTTAGACTAGGGGCTAGCAAACAACTTTCTCTGGGACTCACATGAGGGATTCTATGGGACACTAATTGAACTATTACTACACACATGCCTTTTTCAGGATGACATTAAAATCTATTGAGGGTGACATTATTAGATAAACTTCCCCATTTTTTTTTTATATTTTAAATTTATTTCTAAACAATATTTAAAATACTTTCCATGCTACAGAATTTTTATTATAGAAAACTATATATAGCCTTTATATATACCAACAATAACCAAGCCGAACAAACAGTCAAGGACTCTATTCCTTTCACAGTAGTGCCAAAGAAGATGAAATATTTGGGAGTATACCTAACAAAGGACGTGAAAGATCTCTACAAAGAGAAGTATGAAACTCTAAGAAAAGAAATAGCCCAAGATGTTAACAGATGGAAAAACATACCATGCTCATGGCTGGGAAGAATCAACATTGTTAAAACGTCCATACTGCCCAAAGCAATATATAATTTTAATGCAATACCTATTAAAGCTCCATTGTCATACTTTAAAGATCTTGAAGAAATCATACTTC
>CAUYPK010078315.1:0-20485 GCA_963574355.1 Loris lydekkerianus | reverse complement strand
TACTAGGTTTATACCCAGAAGACCAAAAGTCACAATATAACAAAGACATCTGTACCAGAATGTTTATTGCAGCCCAATTCATAATTACTAAGTCATGGAAGAAGCCCAAGTGCCCATCGACCCACAAATGGACTAGCAAATTAGTGGTACATGTGTACCATGGAATACTATGCAGCCTTAAAGAAAGATGGAGACTTTACCTCTTTCATGTTTACATGGATGGAGCTGGAATATATTCTTAGCAAAGCATCTCAGGAATGGAAGAAAAAGTATCCAATGTACTCAGCCCTACTATGAAGCTAAATTATAGCTTTCACATGAAGGCTAAAACCTCATAGCACAAGACTATGAGGAAAGGACCAAGGAAGAGGAAGGGAGGGGGGAGGTTAGGGTGGAGGGAGTGTAATGGGTGGGGCCACACCTACGGTGCATCTTAGAATGGGTACAGGTGAAACTTACTAAAGGCAGAATACAAATGTCTACATACAATAACTAAGAAAATGCCATGAAGGCTACGTTGAACAGTTTGATGAGAATATTTTAGATTGTATATGAAACCAGCACATTGTACCCCTTGATTGCACTAATGTACACAGCTATGATTTAACAATAAAAAAATTAAGTAAATATTATGAACCATTTACATTAATGAATTTTCCAATTCTAGAGAAATAGACATTTTCTGAAAGACACTAGTTAGTAAAACTGGTATAAGAAGATGTAGAAAATTTGAAAATTCTTGTATCAAATAAAGAGATTCTTAGGGTGGTACGTACGATTTGTATTTCTTTCTTAATTATTTGATAGAATTTACTATTGCAGCTATTTGGATCCACATTTTGGGTTGATTAAATGAAAAGCTAACCCAAAATGTGGATCCAAATGGCTGCAATGGTAAATTCTATCTAATATTTAAGAAAGAAATACCAATTGTATCTAAACTGTCTCAGAAAATAAAGGAGGAAGAAAAAATCTCCCACATGTGATATAAGGGCAGCATTACTCTGACACTAAAGTCACTCCAAGACATTATAAGAAAACACTTGAGAAAATCTTTATAACTTTGGGTTAGGCGAAGGTTTCTTAGATCTGACACTAATAGCATGATCCATAAAAGAAGAAAGTGGTAAACTGGACTGCATCAAAATTTAAAACTTCTATTCTCTAAAAGATGATGTTAAGTATATAAAAAGATAAACTATAGGCTGTAAGAAAATATTTGCAAATCATAAATCTGTAAATGACTTGATGTAGAATATATAATAATCCGTCAAAATTCAATTAGAAGAGAGCAAACAACTCAATTAAGAAATAGGTAAAATATTTGAACAGACATGTTACCAAAGAAGACATTCAAAAAAATAAAACTGAAACTAGATATGATAATCTATAACAAAATACTAGCAAATAGAAGCAAGCAAATAAGGATATAGAAAGATGCTTTCCTTCATTAGTCACTAGAAATCACAATTAAATAGCACAATACACTTAGTAAAATTGATAAAAATAAAGACACACTTTAGTAAGTGTTAGTGGGAAGGTGGAGGAACTGGAACTCTATATTGCTGGCGGCAATGTAAAATAGTACAGTCTCTCTAGAAAATAATTGGATAATTTCTTAAAATGTTCCCCTAACACACATACAATGAAAATCTTGTCAGCAATAAAAAGGTAAACAACATAGCAACATTGATGAATCTCAAAATAATGGTACTAAGTTAAAGAAGACAGAAAAAGTATACATCTTATGAGGATATACACATAAAATTCTAGAAAATGCAAAGTAATTAATGGTGAAAGAAAGAGGACCAGGGAAAGGGTTAAATTATGAAGAGGCACAAGAAACTTTGCAAGGATGATAGATATTTTAATTCTCATAATTATTGATGGTTATGTGTATATATGTATATTTTCATTCTCATAATTACTGATGGTTATGTGTATATATATATATATATAACTCCCTACATGTCAAAACTTATGTAATTGTGCATTTAATTATGTACAATCTACTGTACATCGATTATATCTCAACAGACTGTTCAAGACACAAATTATTTCAATAAAGTATGCACCCAAAAATACACAATGGCCAATAGTCACATGGCTAAATGTTCAATGTCTGTAGCCACCAGGGAAACAAAAATAGAATGCTTGAACATTAAAAAGTATGTCAATTCTGAGTGTTGGCCAGTATTTGGAGCAACTGGAACTCTCATACACCTCTGGTGACAGTGTAACCACTTTGGAGAATAGTTTGGTGAATTCTTTTCTTTTTTTTTTTTTTTGGAGACAGAGTTTCACTTTGTCACCCTTGAGTGACATGTCACCTAGAGTGCCATGGCGTCATACCTCACAGCAATCTCAAACTCGTAGGCTCAAGTGATTCTCCTGTTTCAGCCTCCTGAGTAGCTGGGACTTCAGGTGCCTGCTAAAATGCCTGGCTATTTTTAGAGACAGGGGGTCTCACTCTTGCTCAGGCCTGTCTCGAACTTTTGAGCTCAAGCAGTCTGCCCATCTCAGTGTCCCAAATTGCTAGGATTACAGGCATAAGCCACTGTGCCTAGCTGAATTCTTATATTATTAAACAAACTATAACCACATGATCTAGTGGTTATATTCCTAGTATTTACCCAAGAGAAATCAAAGCATGTTTTCACAAAAAGCTTTGGAAAACATAGTTCACAATAACTTTATTCATAATAGACAGAGACTGGAAACAATGTAAATATCTGTCATTAAGTAAATGAATAAACAAATTTTGGTATATTTACACAATGGAGTACTATGCAGTGATAAAACAACTGAACTACCAATACATGCAATAACATGAATGAGTCACAAGAGCATTTTGCTAAGTGAAAGAAATCAGACAAAAATGAGCACTGCAATACTACTCCATTGATATGAAATTCTATGAGGATAAATCAAGTGACCAAGTCAGGGTGGTTATACATAAACATACTATATCCCATTGAATTATTCACTTAGAGATGGTTTATTATATGTTATGTGAATTTCATATCAAGTAAAATCAGAGTGAATGCTTGGGGAGACTTGCTACAAATGGGCACAGAGTAATCTCTTGGGGTCATTGAAATGCTCTATTCAGGAGTGGCGAACACGCGGCTAGAGCCTCATGTGGCTCCCGGCCAAAATGAATTTCGGCTCTTTGCCTCTTATCATTATTTTGTATACTGTGGCTCTTTGCCAAGTTTGGATTTTGTTATGCTGCTTCTGAGGAGGGACCTCTGAGGAGCGATCTCCGAGCGCGTAGTGGAACTTGTTTGCCACCCCTGGACTCTATGGGATTCCCAACAGAAGATAAGAGGAAAGATGGGAGGTATTTTTCCTTTGGGGGATTGGTAATATATTTTTAATTTTCAAAGTTTTCCCTGTATTAGCTTGTTACTTATGTGTTATTTATTATTTATTTATTTGTTTGTTTGTTTGTTTGTTTGTTTGTTTTTGAGACACAGTCTCAAGCTGTTGCCCTGGGTAGAGTGCCGTGGTATCACAGCTCACAGCAACCTCAAACTCCTGGGCTTAAGTGATTCTCTTGCCTCAGCCTCCCAAGTAGCTGGGACTACAGGCATCCACCACAATGCCTGTTCTATTCTTTGGTTGTGGCTGTCATTGTTGTTTGGCAGACCCAGGCTGGATTCAAACCCGCCAGCTCTAATGTATGTGGACAGCTCCCTAGGTGCTGAGCGATAGGCACTGAGCCAGCTATGTATTATTTTACCACTTAAAAATAATGGTTGCAACAGAAATTATAGCATACATCTATTAATTATTAGAGTCTAATTTACACTGGCCATTTTATGACTGCACTAAAAGAATTTAATCACTTTGATTCTTTTAATCCCTTTCTTCTGCTATTATACTTTTTCCTATATTTTAAATTTTACACGGTATTACTGTTTTGTTAATGTTTTTCCCTCACCATTCAATGCTTTGTATTGTTCACTTATTGCCGTATTTAAATGCATGTCTATTTGTGATAATTATTTCAGATTTTGTTTATCTGAAAAAATTGTTTTTGTTTCATCTTTATTAATTAATTTATTTTTATTGTTAAATCATAGTTGTGTACATCAGTGCAATCAAGGGGTACAATGTGCTGCTTTCATATACAGTCTGACGTATTCTCATTAAACTGTTCAGCGTAGCCTTCATGGCATTTTCTGTTACTGTATGTAGGCATTTATATTCTACATTTAAGTAAGTTTCACCTGTACTCATTCTAAGATGCACCATAGATGTGGCCCCACCCATTACCCTCGCTCCACTCTTACCTCCCCCCTCCCGTCCTCTTCCTTGGCCCTTTCCCCATAGTCTTTTGCTATTGTTGAGCTATAGACTTCGTGTGAAAGCTATAATTTAGCTTCATAGTAGAGCTGAGTACATTGGATACTTTTTCTTCCATTCCTGAGATACTTTGCTAAGAAGAATATGTTCCAGCTCCATCCATGTAAACATAGAAGAAGTAAAGTCTCCATCTTTCTTTAAGGCTGCATAATATTCCATGGTATATATGTACCACAATTTGCTAGTCCATTTGTGGGTCGATGGGCACTTGGGCTTCTTCCATGACTTAGCAATTAGAAATTGGGCTGCAGTAATTTTAAAGGATATTTTTACTAAAAATAGAATTTTAAAGTGGCAGTTATCTTATTTCAGTCTTTTAAAACTGTCACTCCATCGTCTTTTGGGTTCCATAATTTCATTGAAAAATCACCCCATCCAATTGCTTTCCTTTTAATGGTAGTAAATGTTTGTCTCTGATTTTAATTTTTTTTTTTTTAGCAGTTCTACTATGATATGCCTAGGTATGATGTTTTAAAAATTTATCTTAATTGGGATTAATAGAGCTTCTTAAATCTGTAGCTCAATAGCTTTCATCAATTTTAGAAAAAATTTCAACCAGTACCTTCTTAAATATTGGTACTGCTCATTACTTCTCTCTCATACTTCTTGGACTCCAATTTAAAAGATGTTAGACATTTTCACTACATGCCATATATCTTTTAGGCTCTTTTCTTATTTACTATCTTTTTTACTTTTTGCTTCAATCTGAATATTTATTGACCTGACTTTCTGGTCGGTGATCTCTATTTTTATAGTACAGCAGCTATTAAATCCATTGATAGAATTCTTAATTTGAATTATCAAATGTTTTTATTCTCCTAACCTGAGGTTTTTAGTCTGTTGCTATGGCATGGCCTCCGAGTTTATCTTTCCTTCTGCCTATCCTTATCCGTCTTTTTATTTGATGTTATTCTTGTAGTTCTTAAACCTAACGGTTCAAAAAGTGCGAGTTTGACTAGATTCAACAGAATTACATTGTCCCTAGAAGTTTTCTCTCATTTGTGTTCTCCTAGAAAAGAGGCAGTATGTTGCCCAGTTAGAGTAAAATGAGATATTGTTTGCATATCATACACTTCTCTGCCTGCGTTGGAGGGCATCACTGATTCAGTTCTCTGCTGCTTAAAAGCAGGAAGAATATAATTGATGTCAGTGCCCCCACACTGCATGGCCTTGCCCTTCCACCAATAGCACAGTGATTACTCATCTGATGACTTGGGCTGGGTGAATTCTGGTCAAGCATGTACCCTCCTACATCAGTGAGAGGAGTTTCCCAATACTGGGCCATAACCCAAGCTCCCATTATATACAAAAGAAGTTATTTTCTGAAATTCCTGGATCCTGGAGCTCTCGAGGTGGGGGGGAAGCTGGAGGAGAGGACTCAGCTTACTTAGTCAGTAATGCTACAGTCCCCTTTTTTTTACTTTTAACTCTGGCTGCTCCAATCTTTTTTGCTGGTTCCTCGACAGTCAGTCCAACATATAAATATCGAAGGAATCTCAGGGTTTCACCCTGGAACTCCTTCTGGTTTCAATTTCTACTTTTTCTTTTAATAATCAACCAGGCTCATGGCTGTAAACACCATTTATATCTGTTGCTCTCCTCTTCCTAATACTCCAGATTCAGATGTCTTATGACTTATTTGATGTTACTTCAAGATTGTATGACACACAACTCAAAGTTAGTCTTGCCCAAATAGAATTCTGATAACCCTATGTGATGTCTCATGAACACCAATTGTAATATAGCAATACAACCATCACTAACATGTTATTCTGTCCCTATTTTATCATAGTAGTTTTAGGTATCTGATATTTTCTTATATTTACCTTTTATAGTACATCTCATTTCATTAGAACAATAATTTCATTGAAATAGTGATGTGCCTATCTTGCTTGCCTCTGTATGATGAGTACTCATAACTTGGTATAGAATATAGTAACAGATACTGAGTGACTATTTGTGGAATGACTATGAGAAGATATTCATAGCTATACTGTACCTTTTTTTGCTTAAATGTCTTCTGCTTGTAATGGTTTTTGGTTGGAAGATAATGTTTGATCCTCATTCTTTGCAATCTATAAACCTACACAGCCAGTCAACCTTTCATCACAGAGATGCCACTTACATGCCGCCCATTGATGCCACATTTAAATTTATTCAATTAATTCTAAATCCTATCAGCTCTACCTCCACAATGATTGTTACAAAATACATTCTTTTCTCTTCATCATCCCTGCTGTTACCCTCCAGGGGTCCTCAAACTTTTTTAACAGGGGGCCAGTTCACTGTCCCTCAGACTGTTGGAGGGCCAGACTATAGTTTAAAAAAACTATGAACAAATTCCTATGCACACTGCACATATCTTATTTTGAAGTAAAAAAACAAAACAGGAACAAATACAATCACACCACGTCATGTGGCCCACGGGCCGCAGTTTGAGGACCCCTGTGCCTCTATCTTCTCCACTATCCCTGATAGCCTCCTACAGATAGATATACCTGCCTCCTACTCTTGTTTCCCTATCATTCATTCTCCACAAAGCAACCACATATTTTCAGATCAAAGTATATTATGTCATTGGCTTGCTTTAAACCTCTAAAGTTTTTCTGTTATTCTCAGAATAAAATCAAGCTCTTCATCATGGCCTATGAGGCCATACATGGAATAGTCCCTGCCTTCCTTCATGACTGTGGCTTCATCATTCTTCCTCCTGCTAACTAAGCTCTAGCCACTCTCCAGCTTTCTCTCATGTTGACACAGCAAACTCATGGCAACCTCATATCATTCATGTCTCCAGCTTGCCACCCTATTCAATGGCCACCCAACCTTCATTATCCCGTTGTCCTATATTATATTCTTCACAATTCTTACAGCTAACCCAAATTCTTTATTTAAACCTTTTTCTTTTTATTGTTTGTTTTATTCATTACCATTTTGCCAACATCCAAAACAATATCTGACACATAGCAGATGGTCATTATTTATTTGCAGAATATATAAGTGAATGACAATTGAAGAAGCATATTCTCAATCTCTCACATCAATGGTCTTCTAAATACCATTTTCTTTAGACTCATTCCTTATTTATTTTTTATTTAAAAGGAAATGAAGTTTAAAATCCATATATTTCCCCCGTCTATACGCTCTCTTCTTATAGAACTATTATAAATTTCTTGCAATAATAATGACTTAACATACACTGATCTCTTATTCTTGCTAGACAATGTGGTGGATTATCTCATTTATTTATCACATCAACACTCTGAATGAGATCCTATTGTAATTCATATTTTATAAATGAGATATCTAAGGTTTGGGATGTTTCCATTAACTTCTCAAGGTCAAAAGGTTAACAAAGATTCCATTTTGCAAGCTCAAATTAACTTTAGGAACCAAGGAACCAGTATGACAGGGAAGACTTTAGATGACTATAACTTGTTTTTAAACAAACCTTTTGGTAACCAATGATGGGGGGGGGGCAGAGGGAAAGAGGTGAGAGAAAAAGAGAGAGAGCAAGCCCACTTCCTACCATGAGGACCAGATAAAACCTTGGTAGCAAACTCTGAACTTGGTTCATTTAACATCATTCTCAGAAGAAAGGACAAACCAAAGTCAGGTCATTTTCTGTGAATCTCTTTCACTTCTGTTAGAACAACTCTCTAATTAGTAAATTCTCAATGCTTTGAACTCAGGAAAATGAGAAAAACTGGCTTTGCTTGGCTAATTAATCTTGGGGCTTAGCTTGACCAAGATATAGAACTTCTGACAACATGGCCAGAAGTTTATATACTGCCAAAAAGTTTTGGAGAAAATAGGAAGGGAGAAAAATAGCTAAGAAAAATCATAGGAAGATAAAAGATCTCACAGACCTGTCTTTACATAATCTCTAATGTCCTGATAAAAACTAAGGAAAAAGAAAAGTTTGATGTCAAGATTATTGATTAAAATTTTTATTTTCTATCTCATTATTTGGTGCCATGAAGATATAATGATGCTGAATCCCTTCACAAAATGTTTTAATAATTGTACTTCTACTCAATGGATTTTTCTTAGAATTTTAGTTTTCTATAGTAATATTTTAGGGGATAAAAATGTGGTTATTTTTATGCATTTAGAGGATCAACCCTGTTTTTAAAATCCATTAAATACAATCATAATATTAGGAAGTTTTTTTTTTTAATTAGTAACAATTTAGTGATGCCTTACTGTATGTCTATGTTAGCCAGTGGTGGATGTAATGGAGGGTAAGTGTTAGAAAGAACATCAGCAAATATTATAAAGCAATTGTATTGTGTAAGAAATTTGGCTAACCACTCTGTGAATGAGCTCATTTAATTCCACACCAACTATGTAAGTTTCACTAGAAATAGGAAAGCAAAGGAAGAAAGAAAACTAGTTCAGAAAAATCTTAGGAAGGGCTGGGTGAGGGCTGTAATCCTAGCACTCTGGTAGGGTGAGGTGGGTGGATTGCTTGAGCTAAGGAGTTCAAGACCAGCCTGAGCAAGAGTCAGACTCCATCTCTACTACAAATGAAAAACTGAAGCAAAAGGATCACTTGAGCCCAAGAATTTGAAGTTGCTATGAGCTATGATGCCATGGCACTACCAAGGGGGACAAAATGAGACTCTGTCTCAAAAAAAAGGGGGGGGGCGCAGTGGCTGTGGCTCAAAGGAATAGGGTGCCAGCCCCATATGCCAGAGGTGGCGGGTTCAAGCCCAGCCCTGCCCAAAAACTGCAACAAAAAAAAAAAAAAAAAAAAAAAAGAAACAAAAGAAAAGAAATATCTTAGGAAGATAAAAGACCTTATAACCATGAGACTGTCTTTATAGAATCTCTAATGTCTTAATAAAAACTAAAGGAAAAAGAAAGTTTGATGTCAAAATAATTAACAAGAAAAATTTTATTTGCTATCTGGTTATTTGGTACCATGAAGATATAATCTTATTATTGTGAATCAGTTAGATGAGCAAACCATATGCCAGCAAGATTATGTAACTTCACCCAAGCTATAAAGCAGTAGAGCCAAGTGAGCCCAGGCAGTCTAACTTGAAACCATGCCAGTACACAAGACTTTTCAAAGAGCCTACAATTTCCTCAGGGAAAAGAATAATTTACGTATGCCTAAAACAGTTAAATTCCAATTACAGAAGCTATGGGATTGATGGTCTAAAAGAGCCTATATACCCTGAGCTTATTTAGGTAACTGGTATTAAAATCAGATAGGACTAAAGGCAAAGTGACTTCTGACATCACAATCCAAAAGGAGACAAACCTCCGTGAGAATAAATTGTTAGAGAAGTACATAGGATGGAAACTTATCCTTGAATCTGGGAAACAGACACACATGTATGTATATGTGTATGTATTTATGAGTGTGTGTGTATATATACACACACATATATTCATTCAGGTTCTTTGCCCCCTGGCACTCTCTCATGTCAGTGCTGAATGAGAGTTTTATGTTGGATTGTATGTACATGTGTGTGTGCACACACACACACGTATGTGTTGAGTGAGAGGAACCATATGTATCATGGGGAGATGTACACAGATGCCATCTGCAGAACAGGACTGAGAACTGGTGAAATCCTTAGGAGTGGTGTGAGGAGGGATGAGTCAGGCCGGGAATAGCATTTCCTGACTGCCCACTCACAGACATGCTGCCAGAAGCTCTATTTATTCTCTAGGTTCTACTCTTCAGATTCACACAAAAGGATGATGTTGCTAAGGCTGATAATGAGATACGTTTCATAAAAATTAGAGTGATTAATTACAAGACTCTAATCTCCTGAGGGCAGGGACTCTGTTTTACTCACCATTGAGTACCAGCTTCTCATATACTGCCTGGCATGAAGTCAAGAGCTAATAAATATTTGTTGGGTGAATAATAAATGAATGTAATACTTTGTGTTTATTGGCTCAGATCCTGTCAGAGAATTATTGCTCTCCTGGGTCACTGAGAAGCCGACAACTCAGATTATGGATTATTTTTAGACCCACCCAAGGTTCTTTGGACCCCATTAGCAAATCTGTTCCCTTGTATATTATTATGAGTGTGCAGAGACATAATTTAGTCAAGTATTTATTGATCTCTATTATTAGGACACTATCAGAGGAATTGGGGGTGGTTTATTGAACAAGCTAAGTCCTTGCTTCCATAGAGCTTACATTCTTATAGTTTAAGCAGCAAAATAGATAAATACACAACTGACTGGTAGTGATAAATGCTGTGACAAAGCAGAGAAAGAGAAAGAGAATGATGGAGGAATACTATATAATGTAGCTGAAATGATCTTTCCTGGGAAAAGCATTCTCCAGGGCCTTGCATCAACTTAATGAGGATTTTATGAGGTCTGCCTCTATTAAATTACGCTGAAAACTTCTCAAGGATTTCAGTGACACCAAAATCAGAAAGCTTTTCGGATACTGTTTTCTACTTTATTGTTTCTAAATTTGTTCTGTGAGTGGCAGGTGGGATAAAAGAAAAATGGCAATAATGATCAAGAAAGTGAACTTTTAAGGCTGGGGCCGGAAGGCTCACACCTGTAATCCTAGCAGTGTGGGAGGCCAAGGTGGGTGGATTGCTTGAGCTCATTAGTTTGATACTAGTCTGAGGAAGAATGAGACCCTATCTCTACTAAAAATGAAAAATTGAAGGAAGAGGATCACTTGAGCCCAAGAGTTTGAGGTTGCTATGAGCTATGATGCCATGGCACTCGACTAAGGGCAACAAAATGAGATTCTGTCTCAAAAAAAAAAGCAAGTAAACTTCTAGAGGAAACAAAGGGATTGTTAATAGCCAACATGCTTTACTCACTTGCCATGTGCCAGTAAGCACATTATGTTATCTTAACTTATGACCAGAAGATTTCCATGCAATAAGACTATTCTTATCTCTACTTTATGGCAAACAAGGGACAGTAAGATTCAGTTAGTTACTGAAAGTCACTCAGCTACTAGGTGGAAAATCTAGGATTGAATCCATGTAGTCTGACTATAGGGCTGGACTGTTTCCTTTACAGAATTAAGCAAACTTCCTCCAGCAGCCAAGTTTTTTAAACTACTGAGATAATACTGCTTCTTTAAAAAGTCTAATGAAGAATAGGGGCTTAAATGTTTCAGAGGGTTTAAAAAATAATTGTGAAACAAAGCTGCAAACTCTTACAAAAGAACATAGTATTACACACAGAGCTGTCTATGCCTTGTATGGTACTTCAAATTTCTTCCAGCTTCCAGGCCTTTGCACTAGCAGCCCTTCTACTTGGAATACCATACTGTACATGCTTTGTATGACTGGCTCTTTCCCATCAGTCAAGCCTTAGCTCAAATATTGGGACAGGCCTTCCCTGGCTGCCCTACAATTCCTCTATTATATTTATCTTACTTTTATTTTCTTCCCAGTCCTTGTCACTATTTGACGTTTTCTGTGGCTGTTTTCCCTGACTAGTAGGCAACCACCATGAGGCCAACACAGTGACTGCTTTCTTCCTTGACATGTCTCCAGAGCCTGATCTCTGCCTGGTACGTCACAGAGGCTTCAGAAACATTTGAATGAACTACGGCTGCCCCTGGAGTGTGTTTGCTCAGATCCAGGTGGGCTTGACTTCTGCAAAGGATCATGTTTCTACCCACCATTCTGTACAGAATGAGAGCACAAGATGGGATGAGAGATCAGCACCCGGGGCCTGAGAAATACTTGCCATCAAGCAGCCGAGTGAGCTGTGACTGCTCAGAAGGCTACCAAAGAGTCAAGCTATCAAGCCCACTTGCAGAAGGATCGATGTGGAGGGAATCTCTGCAGTCAAGTATGTGCGAGGTCATCATTATTTCAGTTTTAGCTGAATCTTCTTGTTTAATTGCAGTTTCCTCCTAATTTGATCCAATGCTTGTCATGATTTATATTTAAACTATTTCCACCAACCAGAATTCAAGGTCTGTGAGAACAAGGTTCCTTCAGTCCTTCACTACACGGTGTGCTCAGTATGCTCAGTGCCTAGAAGTATGTGCAACACACAGTAGGTGCTCAGGAAATATTCTATAAATGCACAAGCAAATGGGCCAACACCAAATTCTGTCTGTACACAAAGGCAGGTGGGAAAGCAAAATGCAGCAAACATTTATGGAGTCCCTGCTAAGTTCCAGGCACTCTTCCAGATGCTTTTACATACCTTATTTCATTTGTTTACCCTGGTAAGTTGCAAGAAGCCTTGAGAGCCTAACTTTTAAAAAACTAAAATTTATGAAGTGGAAGATTTCTTTCTTCGTCCTTATAAAATTGGGTCTTGCTGGGCAAATGGTTCTTTAAATGAACACTGGGTATCACCAGGCACCTCAAACATTAATCAATTTGCTAAGGTCTGAGCTATGACCAGATCACGCTGTATCAAAGAAACAATTTTGTAGGTTGCCTAGAGCATATCTGAGGATCAATAGAGAATCATAACTAAAGCTTTGGCCACTGCTTCACCTGTGTGACCACTTCCATTTATCATCTCAGTTTGAATTTATCTGAATCAGAGCTAAAAATATGATTTTCCCAACAGAAGACTAGAAAAGACTGCAGATAAAGTGAATTTGGAGGAAGTTGTTCCCGGAAAATACAGCAAGCTTAGCCTGGGTCAGTTAGACAGGGGAAAAATGCAAGTTGGCACAATGTCGTCCTTGAGATTGAAGTAGGAGAAATTGTAGGAGAACAAATTCAGATAATCTCTCTTCCAAATCTCAGTCCTGAACTCTAAACAATCAGGGTTGGCCCCATTACTTAGAGATGTTTAAAAGGCACAAGGTGGGGAAACATGTAACATATGTCCTGAGCCTGAGTTACCTTGTTAGACATTCAACATGAGGAAGGTAGCACTTAATAAGAACATTTTTGAAGGCTTAATAAAAGATAACAGAGTCTTTTCAGGTGATTCTTTGTATAAATAGGGCCAATTTCAAAGAGAGATGAGCTTCCCTTCAGAAACTGTAAAATAATACTGCCATTACACATTCCTTGCTCAGCCATTTAAAAGTACCTTGAAGCTAGTTCTTTTCTGAGGGCTTTGCAAGACACATCCCTACATGAATGAAAGGAAGTTGGCTTTTTATGGTGCATCCTTGAGGGTTTACTCCCCTCCCCCTGTAGAGTTACTATTCAGGTTAGCACATAGTTCTAAGGTTTTCACAGGACTGCTAAAAGCAGTCAAACCACTTTGCATGGACGTGCACAGGCCAAAACACCAGGGTGAAGTCCACAGATGGAGTTTCAGTCCCAGCTGTTTACACTAATTAGCCGTGTGGTTTGGGGAAGTTCCCATAATCACTCTGCAGGATGATGAGTGGGATCTAGAAAGGGCTCCAGAGTCTCTTCCAACTCTGGCTGTCTGGTTCGATAAGAATTGCCAAGGCCCAGTGGGTGCCCTCCCCTACTCACGGGCTGCAGCAGCCATTCAGAAAACTGCATTGTGCACAGGCTGGGGAGGGCATTAAGGTTGCCCTTTTGCTCTGAGTTCACCTCTAAGGCGCTCCCTTTAGCAGGTCTGCAGCCGTGCACCCTTCTGCAGCTAAGACCTGGACATCAGGCATGATGAACAACACACCCCACCCTCTTCTACCCTCATTGCTCCCTAAAGCCAAGTTTAGAGTTTCCACCCCTAGACTACACATGGAGGCAGGAAAGAAACCATCCAAACTTCAAGGGTGTCACTCCTTTTTTTCCCTCACTTTGCTCCTAGGATAATGTTTCTTGAAGTATTGCACTTGGGCTTCCCTTCTCAAGAGGTACTAGGGGGCTTCTTGAAAATGGACATTCTAGGGTTTTGAGCAGGATCTACCTATTCAGAATTTTAGGGCAAGTGTGAGTCCTCAAATCTGTATTTTAAACAAAGCACTGTAGGTAATTCTTATGTATGGCAGCTAACCTTTGGAAACTATTGCCCTAGAAGAAAGGACTCAAAAATCTTTAAGTGCAGTGATAACTACTGGCCTGCTGTTGTTCCTAACCATGACACTGTTAATTCACTTATTTAACAAGGATTTATCACCCACCTATTATATCCTAGAAACGATGATGAGAAAAAGCACAAAGTATTAGTTCTCTTGGGGCTTACAGTCTAGCAAAGGGAAACAAATGACAAATATGTGATACATGGAGCAGGAAGAAAATCTAGGAAGTAGGATGACAGGGAATGACAGGGAAGTGAGTTCTTTCAGATATGGTAGGCAGAAAGGATGATGCTTGTGCAAAAGACAGAAAATAAGTGAGGGAAAGAACAACATGGCAGAAGGAAGCACATTTCAGGCAGAAGGAGCAAGGAGTACAGAGGCCCTGGAGAGGGAATGTGCTTAGCACGTTGGAGGAGCAGCAAGGCCAGGGTGGGGATGTGGAAGAGGAGGGTCAGAGGAGATAAGGTAGGTATGGATCACCTAGAGCCTTGTGGGCTATGGAAGGACTTAGATACTTTTTAGATAGGTCTGAACAAAGACATAACACAATTCAGATGCCTACTATCTGGTGGGTTTATTTGCTTTATTTCCAATTTGAAGAATGCTATACAGTCTGGATTGGCGGAAGTAAAAAAAAATGATTTGTGGTCATATTAAACAATATTTTCCCCTTATTCTCATTCTAGTCTATTGTCCTCTTTTTATTCTGTGACCACCTGTTTATGGCTGGCCTCCTAAGGTCTTTTACTTGAGAAGTGAGGCAAAGAGTAAAAAAGCTTTGTTTAGGAAGTTGTTATGGACTAAACTATTTCCCCCTGCAAATTCATAGGTTTAAGCCCTAATCCCCAAGGTGGTTATATTTGAAGAGAGAGGCTTCAAGGAGGTAATTAAGGGTAATGTTATTAGGGTGAGTCCCTATAGGACCCACCAGGACCAACAGGTGCTTCTTCTTCCCACAGGAAGAAGAAGAGTCATTGGAACGTGTACTCCCAGAGAAAGACCATGTGAGGACACAGTGAGAAGGTGGTTGTCTGCAAGTCAGCAAGAGACTCCCTAGGAGAGACCAACCCTGCCAGCCCTTGGTCTTAGAATTCCAGCCACCAGAATTGGGAGAGAATAAATTTCTATTGTTTAAGCCACCTAGACTCTGGTTGTTTTGTTATTGTAGCTCTGGCAAACCAGTGCAAGAGGGAAGGGCCAGAAGGCCTTCATTCATCTATTCACACAAGTCAGTCTTTTTTTCTTGTTCTTTGTTTTTTGGGAAAGAGTCTGAGGCGCCCTGGGGTAGAGGTCTGTGAAATGATTGTAACTAACAGCAACCTCAAAGTCTTGGGCTCAAGTGATCCTCCTGTCTCAGCCTCCTGAGTAGCTGGGACTACAGGCACCCACCATGATGCCTTGCTAGTTTTTCTACTTTTAGTAGAGACAGGGGTCTTGCTCCTACTCAGGCTGGTCTTGAACTCATGAGATGAGCAATCCACCTGCCTCAACCTCCTAGAGTGCTGGGATGACAGGCATGGGCTGCTAGGCCCAGCATTATTTAATCAGTCTTTTGTATTGAGTGCCCAGTATATGCAAGGCACGGTGTTGTGTAATATCACAACCATACTGAGGTAAGGCTCATAACCATCATCTTACAGAGGCTTAGTTAGAGGCAGTCAGTTGGCCAGTGAGAGTTTTGGGGCTTGGATCTAAATGCAAGACTGTGACAGCAAAGCCTATGCTTTTCTTCCCATCAGAGGTGGGAGACCAGAGCCAGCCTACCTGAGGTCAAATCCCACTCCTGCTGTTTGCTAACTACATGACTCTGGGTGAGTTAGCTATCTCTCTGGGCCTCCATGTTCACATCTGTAAAATGGAGATAATAAACATTTCTCTTGACCACGCTAATGAAGCTAACTTATTCAATATATCTTATAATATTTATATTACTATTAAATAAGGAGCTAATACATTAAAACTCTTAGGGCTTGGCATCTAAACACTCCTTGCTATCACCCTGACCATAGGTACAGTCATAAGCTACTTGAAGGAACATGAAATTTCTAGGCTGTACAGGCATGAAAACACTCCTCATTCTCTTGCATTCTGTTCTTGTGGAAAAGGCCTCAGATTTCTTTTTTCTTTTTTTTGAGACAAAGCCACAAGCTGACACCCTGGATAGAGTGCTGTGGCATCACAGCTTACAGCAACCTCCAACTCCTAGGCTCAAGCAATTCTCTTGCCTCAGCCTCCCAAGTAGCTAGGACTATAGGCGCCTGCCACAATGCCTGGCTATTTTTTGGTTGTAGTTGTCATTGTTGTTTGACAGGCCCGGGCTGGATTTGAACCCGCCAACTCTGGTATATGTGCCTGGCGCCTTAGCTGTTTGAGCTATAGGCACCGAGCCAGGCCTCAGATTTCCTATTCTTAGTCCTAAGAAATAGATTTCAGCTCAACTTAAAGACCTAGGCATAGTTGGCATTATCCAGAGGCAGAATGGCCTGGTTTGGGAGGGAGGGGGTTCTCTATCACTATCTTGTCAGGAATGTCAGGACAGTCACAAGGAGGCCCAGGGACCCTGCGAGTGCCTGGCATAGATGGTTTCAGAAGTTTCTTCCAAATTCTATGACTCTTTCCAATAGGATAGGATTGGGCGGCTTACAGGCTGGGCTGGCTTGGCTTTGCTTGCCCAGTGTCTGTTTTTAACTGGGTTGTGTTGCCTTTAGGCAGAGCTTACATTTACAGATTGACAATAGCCAGTGTCCTGCCTTTGTTGGTTCATGATACCTGGGAAGGTCCTGCAGGATTGTACAGTGAAGGTTCCTACCCATGTGCTTACCCAGCCTGTCACCTGGGTTACAGGACTATGAACAGCGGAATAATTACTTAACGTAGATATGTCTTCCTAACATTCATTCATAAGACTGACTTTTGGTCAACTCTCCCTTCAGAGGGTCACCTTGCTGTTTATATATGAATAGACAGAGCTGAGCAGATGCATGCTTCTATCTAGAGGCTGTGACGCAGCAGCTATATCTTGCTGAATAAATATGATATGAAAACACTCTTAGTGGTTCTGGCCTAAGACAGCTTTTCTTTTTCTTCTGAATATCCTGCTTTGCAAGTGCTGTGTCTGGAAGAGCAAACTTGCTCCTATGTCTGGAATGTTCACTGCCTCTTCCAAACAGAGCATAGCGTGTTCCTGCCATTGCTCACTGAGAATAAAAATTGCTTTGTACATCAAGATGATGGGCAGGTTTCCATGTTCATATGCCTGTCCTATTCAGATACAATCAGACATTCAGGAATTTGGGGCATGCACAGAGCCATCTACAAGTCTACTGTTGTAATGCAGCAGTAAGGGCTATTTTTAGAGACCACGTATTTCTGTTTATGTCTCCTTCTCCCTAAAGTAAAATCATGTGGCTGGGTGCTATGGCTCGTGCCTGTAATCCCAGCATTTGGGGAGGCTGAGGTGTGAGGACAGCTTGAGGTCAGGAGTTCAAGACCAGCCTGGGCAACACAGCAAGAACCCCATCTCTACAAAGAAGATAAAAAATTAGCGTGGCGTGGTGACACTCATCCACAGTCTCAGCTATTCAGGAGGCTGAAATAGGAGGATCATTTGAGCACAAGAGTTCCAAGCTGCAGTGAGCTATGATTGCACCACTGTACTCTAGCCTTGGTAACACAGCAAGACTGCATGTAAAAAAAAAATAATAATAATACAGTCATACACCACACTGTGACATTTTGATCAGTAATGGACAGCAGATATGGTAGTGCTTCTGTAGATTTTCATGCCATAATTTTTACTGTACCTTTTCTATGTTTAGATATGTTTTGATATAAATACCATCGTGTCATTGTGTTACAACTGCCTACAGTATTCAGGACAGTAACATGCTGTCCAGGTTTGTAGCCCAGGAGCACAGGCTGTACCACGTAGCCTCGGTGTGCAGTGGGCTCTGCCTCCTAGGCATGTGGAAGTGTTCTCTCTGACCCTCCCACAGTGTCGGAATCAAACACAGCCTCACCGTTAAGCGGCGCATGACTGTGTGTCCATCTGTCCTCAGCCCCTCTAGTCTATTGTCACACCTTCTCATACCACAATTTGACAAATATGATCAGTTTTTTCAAAATTTATACCCTTCTACCCTTCAATAATTTCAATTTACTCTTTAGTTTAAGAAAAAACTCTACAGTTCATGTCACAGAGTCACGCAGGGACTACATTGCTCCATAGCCTCATTGTCCATCGTGCCCCTTCCTAGTCCCTGTGCTAGAGCCACACTGACTTTCCTCCAGGATCTGGCATCCACTGCGGCTTTCTGATGAGTGGGCCTTGCAAACATACTCTTCTTCACCTGAAAAGTCCTATTTTTCCCTCTCCCTTTGCTCATTAGGGAAGCTACCCTGATCTTCTGTGCACAACAAAAGTCCATCAGACCTTGTCCCATGCAGCATTTGTCACAATGCATATCAACCCATTAGATTAATTTGCCTTCCATAACTCCAGGAACCACTTTGGACTCAGATATTTTTATCGCCTGTGAACCCATCACCCAGCTGACATCTGACACATAATACTGATGTCTATTTGTATTTTTTAAATAAATAAATACATAGATGCATAACTTTTCTTGCAAGGAGGCTTACTGACTATTGCATTTGCTCCTAAAATTTCCCAAAAAGTGTCATTCTGTGTATCAACAATAAGATTCAGAGCAGGGTTTCATCACATCTTTGAAGCCATTTATTTATTTGCCTCCTGTTTGCTTTTCCTACTAACTGTGCTTTTGCAGACACTTGTGAAGATAAAGGCCTCGGCCCTTTCAGCCCATCTTTTCTCCTAGCTCAATCTGCCAGAGAAGAAACAATGACTCAGAAAACTAATGGGCCAGTCTAACGATGGCAATGATTTCACTGCCGGTGATTTTTCTATTAGATTTATAAAATGGAGTCAAAATGAAGTAATTGCCTTGGGGCACAAAAAATGGATCCAGAAACACAAATCAAAACAGCATTGACCAGTGTATGTTACAGGCAAACACAAGTAAAAGTGATTGTAGGTCAAAAGAATCAAAGAATACAAACAAGAGCTTTTTATGTTGGGAAGATGGTAAAGTGGGAGGAACCCAGGATTTGCAATTGGACAAGCTTGGTGTCACGCTGGCAAGACCTGGACAAAGATACTGTCAGAGTAAGTACAGGTACCCTCTCCTAGGTGGCTACCAGGCATGTTCCATTCATTGCCATTAATACTTATAATTAACATGAAAAAGAAGCACTTCCTTCTTAAAGTTGAAAAAAAGCAGGTATTCAGAGGAAAAATAACTTTAAGTTATAATTGGAACTCTCATTTACCTGAGTCCAAAGCCAAAGACGTTTTCAGCTAACTATTTCATCTCGCCAGTCCTCTCTTTCAGTTTTTTCACCTTTAAAGTGTGGATAATAATAGGTGGCATTGTTGTGATAATTATCTCCCCATGATAATACAGAGTGAGTACTGGGTGCTCATTTGGTTTCCATTAAACTTGATTCCTGTCCTCTCTCTGTCTTATGAGCTACTGAGTTTCTTATGGATTTTATTAGGAACTCCTGAAGATGGGTCACCATCCAACTTCTAGTTTAGTGTGGGAAGATTCAAGAAGGGGACATACCTCACAAAGCACGTATCACTTAATCTGGCATCCTCATCACAAGGTTTTATCATATCCCCATCATAGACTCCAAGCAGGATTAACCAATTGCCCAAGTCAGTGTCAGAAGAGGACTGGAATCGAGGTCTCTGGACAGCAAGCCCAGGACTCTTCCTAATCACCACATTGTATCAAAGCACACAGGCCAAGAGCTGATTTCTGGGGCCTCTACTATTATGCAGAGTGTTTTTTTAAATTTCAGATTATTATGAGAGTACAAATGTTTAGGTTACGTTGTCTTCATTTCTTTTTTTTTTTTTTATTATAGATAAAAATATGCACCATAGATGTGGCCCAACCCATTACTCTCCCTCCACCCAAACCTCCCCCCTCCCTTCCCCTTCCTTGGTCCTTTTTCCATAGCCTTGTGGTATAGTTGGGTTATAGCCTTCATGTGAAAGCTATAGTTTAGCTTCATAGTAGGGCTGAGTACATTGGATACTTTTTCTTCCATTCCTGGGATACTTTGCTAAGGAGAATATGTTCCAGCTCCATCCATGTAA
>CAUYPK010078312.1:0-27735 GCA_963574355.1 Loris lydekkerianus | reverse complement strand
AGAGGGTGATTGGTGGGATTACACCTTTGGTGCATCTTACAAGGGTACACGTGAAACTTAGTAAATGTAGACTATAGCTGTCTTAACACAATAACTAAGAAAATGCCAGGAAGGCTATGTTAACCAGTGTGATGAAAATGTATCAAACTGTTTATAAAAGCAGTGTATGGTGCCTCATGATCACATTAATGTACACAGCTATGATTTAATATTAATAAAAAAAAGACATCATTGCATTCTTTGTTATGGTTGAGTAGTATTCCATCATATATGTGTATGTTTGTGTGTACATATGTGTGTGTGCATGTGTGTGTGTGTGCATGTATCTAAATATTACATTTTCTTTAAATACTTATCAGTTGTTGAGCACATAGTTTGATTCCATATATTTGAAATGGTGAATGGTGCTGCACTAAATATATGAGTTTATGTATCTTTTTGATGTAAGGACTTCTCCTTTGGGTAGATCCTCACAGTGGGGCTTGCCAGATCAAAGCGTAGGTCTACTTTTAGTTCTTTGAGCAACCTCCATACTGTTTTACCTAAAGGTTGTACTAATTTACACTCAAGCTAAAAGTGAGTAAGCATTTCCTTTTCATCACAGCATTCCATGCCAACATCCATTGTTTTTTGACTTTTTCTTTATTTGTTTGTTTGTTTATTACTTATTTATTTGTGTTTGAGATAGACTCTCACTCAATCATCCTGGCATTGAGTGCTATGACATCTTAGCTCACAGCAACCTCAAAGTCTTGGACTCAAGTGATCCTCTTACTTCAGCCTCCCAAGTAGTTGGGACTGCAGGTGCCCACCACAATACCTGCTAGTTCACCTTTTTTTAGTAGAGATTGGGTCTCACTCTGCTCACACTGGTCTCAAACTCCTGAGCTCAGGGAATCTACCCACCTTGGCCTCCCAGAGTGCTAGGTTTACAGGCATCAGCCACCGTGCCTAGCTGCTTTTTGACTTTTTAATAATAGCAATTTTGACAATGGTAAGGTTGTATTTCATTTTAGTTTTAATTTGCATGTCTCTGGTAATTGGCAATTTTGAGCATTTTTCATGTTAGTTGGCCATTTGTTTCTCTTCATTTGAAAAATGTCCATGTATGTTGCTCATTTTTAAATGGAGGTTATTTGGGGTTTTTTTTTCTTGCCAGTTTCTTTGAGTTCCTTGTTGATTCTGGATGGCAGTAGTCTTTATAAGATGTATATTTTGCAAATATTTTCTCTTCTTATAGGTGTCAATATAGTCTGTTATTTCTTTTGCTGTGAAGAAACTTTTTAGTTTAATTAAGTCCCATTCATTATTATTATTTTTTCATATTTCCTTTTAGGGTATAAGTCATAAATTATGTCCACCAAAATTTTTCTAACGTTTTCTTCTAGAATTTGTATGGGGTTAAGTCTTACATTTAATTCTTTAATCCATTTTGACTTAATTTTTGTTTATGGTGAGAGACAGGGATCCAATTTCATTCTTCTGCACCTGGCTCTACAATTTTCCTAGCACCACTTGTCGACTAGGGCATCCTTTCTTCTGTGTATATTTTGTTTGCTTGTTGAAGATCAGTTGGTTATAGCTGAATGGTTTTATTTCCAGGTTCTCTATTTTGTTCCATTGATCTATGTGTCTGCATATATCAGTATCATGCTGTTATTGTTACAATAGCCTTCTAGTATAATTTAAACTTAGATGATACGATGCCTTCAGATTTGTTCTTTCTCCTTGGGATTGTTTTGGCTATTTGAGCTCTTTTCTGATTCCATATGAAATTTAGGACTTTTTTCTAATTAGATAAAAATTATGTTGCAATGTGGATGAGAATTGCGTTGAATCTGTATACCACTTAGAGAAATGTGGACATTTTAACAGTATTAATTCTTCTGATCCATAAGCATGGGAAGGCTTTCCCATTTGTTTGTATCATTAATGATTTCTTTCATTAGCTTTTTGTAGTATTCCTTGTACAGATCTTTCACCTTTTTGGTACATCTTCCCAAATACTTTATTTTTTTGCAGCTATTGTAAATCAAATTGGATTCTTGATTTGATTCTCTGCTTGATTGTTACTAGTATATATAAATGATACTGATTTGTGTACATTAATTCTGTAAACTGAGAATTTACTAAATTTAGTCATTAATTATATCAGTCTTTTGGAGGGATCTTCAGGATTTTCTAGACATAAGATCACATCTTTGGAAAATAAGGATAGTTTGACCTCCTTTTTGCCAATTTAGTTGTCCTTTTCTTTCTTTCTCTTAACTAATTGCTTTGCTTAGGCTTTGTGTCGCCACTGACATTTAATTCAAAAAATTTTTAAATTTCTATCTTGCTTTCATCATTGACTGAAAGCTCATTCAGAAACAGATGGTTTAATCTCCACATAATTGTGTGATTTTGAGAGTTACTCTCGGAATTGAGTTATAGTTTTATTTCACTGTAGTCTGAAAAGATACATGGTCTGATTTAAGTTTTTAAAATTTACTGACACTTATTTTGTAGCCTAACATATGGTCTATCCTACAAAATGTTCCATATGCTGATGAGAAGAATGTGTGTTCTGAAGTTTATGGGTAGAATGTTCTACAAATGTATGTTACATCCATTTTTTTCTAGAGTCCTTCTGTTTAAGTCCAGTATTTCCTTGTTTATTTATGATGATATACCTAGTTCTGGCAGGAGAGTACTAAAGTCCCTTACTCTTACTATGTTGCTGCTATTTATTTCATTTCTCAGGTGGCCTAGTAGTATTTGTTTTATGAATCTGGGAATCATAGTGTTGGATTTATATAGCTTAAGCATTATTATATATTCTTTTTTAATTAATCCCTTTATCACTATATTATGACTATTTTTTTTTCTTTTTTTACTTTTATTGATGTAAAGTCTGTTTTAAATGATATAAGGATAGCTACCCTTGCTTTCTTTTGTTTTCCATTTGTGTGGAATATTTTTTCCCACCCTTCTACCTTGAGTCTATGAGTTCAAAGGGTTTCTTGGAGATAGCAGATATTTGTGTTGTTTCTTTTTTTCTCTCTCTTTTTTAAATCTTTAATATCTGTGCTGTCAGTCTTTATCTTTTAAGTGAGGCATTTGGATTATTGACATTCAATATTGGTAGGTGAGATACTGTTCCAGTCATATTGATTGTTATCCAGTTGCTTTGTATTCTACCTTGTGTTACAAAAAGTATAAATTTACAAGTTTGAGTGTTTAACACTGGTAAATGTCAACCAGTCTTTTTGGTTTTTACACACTTTTGATCACTTTTTGTAGGGAAGTTTTAGTAGTGACAAATTCTCTTAGTATTTGCTTGTTCAGGAAAGATTTTATTCTCCTTCATGTATAAAACTGAGTTTTGTAGGACACAAAATTCTTGGCTGACTGGTATTATGTTTAAAATTACTAAAGAAGGTACCCCAGTTGCTTCTGGTTGTAAGGTTTGTGCTGAGACATAGTCTGATGGGTTTTCCTTTGTAAACTACATGTTACTTGTGTCTCCCAGCTTGTAGGATTTTCTCCTTCACTTTGACTTGTCACATTGATGACTATGTGCCTTAATGATATCCTATTTGGAGTAAATCTAGCAGTTCACTGATCTTTTCATATCTGGGTGTCTAAGTCTCTAGAATGACCAAAGAAGTTTTCCTCTATTAATCCTGCAAATAGATTTTCTAGGCTTTTTGCTGTAGCTTCTCTCAAAGATACCCATGTGTTTTAGCATTTCACATAATTTTGTATTTCTTACAGACTTTGTTTTTTTCTCTTAATTTTTTTTCCACATTTCTGACTGGGTGGGTTAATTCAAAAGTCTTATCTTCAAAGTCTGAATTTCTTTTTTCTGCTTGGTTTAATCTGTTCTTAAAACTGTCCCCTATATCTTGAAATTTCCTAAATGATTCATTGATTTCCCAAAGTTCTGTTATTCTTTTTTAAGTATCTATCTCTTTGGCGAATTTTCTATTTATGTCCTGAATTTTAAATTTTTTATTTCTTTGTATTGGTTTACAATTTTCTCATTCCCAATTCTCAATTTTCTCAAATCCCATTGAGTTTATTTGTCATTTATATTTTGAATTTCATTGCCAACATTTCAAAAATGTCTTTCTGCTTAGAATACATTGCTAAAAAGCTAGTGTGATCCTTTGGGGGTATTGAAACAGTCTGTTTATTCATGTTGTCAGAATTCTTATGCTGATTCCTTCTCATCTGGAACCTCTTTCCTTAGTTCAAAACTGATAACTTTGTGATTCACCTATTCTCCACTGTCAGGAACTCTGCTAAGCAGTGAAGAAAGGGAGAGATATGCTGACTTTCAGCTTGCCTGGGTAAATACCCACTGTAGTGTTGCCGGTAATTTGGGTCAGGTGGACCTCAGGCTCCTAAATGAGTGTTCAAGTGACAGAAGTAGCAGACTAGGTTAGGTAATTTCCAATTTCTGGGGCTCTTAATGGCATGCTTGAGTACTAGAGAAGCCAAACGGAAACTGACTGGCAAACTTGCCCTCAGTTCTCCCCAGTTTGGACCCTGGCTGTGACAATGAGGGTGCCGGCTCTCCTATTCTAAAAGAATGCCCAGAAAGGAGAAAAGTGAAAACACCATGAAGTCTACAATGGGAGGGGTGGAGCCCTATTGAGATTAACAATGGTGGGCAGCTTTGAGACACATAAACCACTCACATCTCCTTATCATGGCAATGACAGTGGTCTCTGTCTTTTAGGAACATAAATGAACCCATACTTCCAGCTCCTACCCTGGCCCAGCGGCAGCAAAGGTAGTAGAGGCAGCTTTGCTCACTGGGCTACCCAGCTGGGCTACCATGCTGGCTGTGGACTGTGGCTGAAATGCTCAATTTAGGGAGGTGTGGTTGTGTCAGGAACCTGCCTCCAGAGAAGACAGGCTACTTGCAGAAGAGTCAGGAAGCTCAAAGCTCAGGAAGAGGACTGCTAGCCCCACCCTTTCTCAGAGGCTATGGTAGCTTTTGTCCTTGGAACATATAAGAGTACTCACTGTTTCTTTTTAGAGGAAGGGAGTCAACCCCAAGTTGCATGCAAGCCCAGGTGTGATAGGTGCTCTGTCAGAGGCAAGGCAGCTGTTCCCAAATGCCCTGGCATAACTGTCTTCTGTGGAACCCTGTTAGTCTTGAGCAGAAATAGCCAGCCTGGGTGTGGTAGGCAGTCTGTCAGACACAGGGCAGCTGCTCCCAAGTGCCCTGGATTAATTGTTTCCTGTGGAACACTCACCAGTCCTGAGTAGAAATAGCCTTTCATCCATGACTGACTCACAATAGTTGAGTAGGGGAGGGAGAAGGAGCAGAAGGCCCCAAGTCATCAGGAGGATATTCACAGGGAGGCATGCAGTCAATGTCAAATTATGAGCCAAGAGCTCACATATGTGTTCTGCTTTTCTCTGTCCTACAAAGCATTGATTGCCCTTCCTAATCCCTTGAGTCAGGGTACCCCATGGATCAGAACTCCAGGAACACTGAGACTCATCTTGTGTCTCCTCATTCCTTTGTTGTTGTCTCAATCCAAGTGTGTACTGAGGAATGTTTGTGTGGGGACCAGTGACAGAGAGACAGAGTAGCTGTGACTTCCTTTTGTGGATAGATGTGTCTGGCTTGCATGCAGGCTATATGATGCCTGCCATCTTAGCTTGGGTCTGTGGTGAGGAGAAGCAATCATGGTGAGCCTACACCCCAGTGCTCTGTTCGTAAGCAGCTCTCAGTTTGCCAATGGCAGCAGCACTTGAGTTTGTTGGGACCAAAGGGCTCTTTGACAGATTGGGAGCTGGCAGACTGCCACAGGGATTAGGGTAAGCCCTTTCTGTTGGACTCCAAATCCCTTTGGGGTTGTTCTACACCAACATTTTGCTACTTCTTTTTCTGCTCTGCCACTACTTCCCATGGGATCTGTGGAAAGGTTATATTCTGATACCTCTCCTTCAGTATTTTTACCTGGGCCATGCTTTCTCCTCTGAAATTTTCTCCTCTATTTGGGATGATTGGGAGACTAGAGCCCCTGGTTGGCTATCTTGCTTCCTACCCAAATTCTTTCTTCTACTTAGTCCACCCACTACATCCAAATCAGCCATCCAGTTCTATTAATCTATCCCACTAACCTGGAAGGTCTCCACTCTTCCAGGAACACTTCCGTGACTGAGTTGAGTGTGCTCCATGTGTTTCTTTAGCCCCTGAACCATATTTACTCATTGCAACATTAGTTGTCTACTTGCATATAAATTGCCAATTTATATCACACAGACATTCAACTGAATGTAAATCACTTGACAGCAAGGGTCTCAGTACCTAGAATAGTGCTGCTATCTCAGTACCTAGAATAGTGCTAGTTGTGTCAGTGAGTGAATGAACAGTGATCTCACAATCAGTCATGCCATGAAATTGGCATAGTTTGAGTTTTCTGCTTATATAACGATGTAAGCCTTTTTCTGATATCTTGAGCAGCTCAGGCAGGAACAAAGGTAAAACAAAAAGAATTAAAAATAGACTTTTTTCAGTCTTTTCTTGAAATTTTTTCCACTTCCAAAACTCATTTGATGAATATTACATTTAAAATTAGAAGGTGGTTTATATCAGGAAAAATGAGGGCATGCCCTTGGATTTCCAAATCTATTTTATTATCAAAACACAGACCTTTTGACCTTAGTTGACATATTCATTTTCAAGCTTAAAATAATAAAATTATACAAGAGATAGGTTGATAGTTCAAGAAGGAAATTATGCTGTGCTATGGTAACTGCCTCGGTGCTTAAACAGAACATTACAGGAGGAAAGGCTGCCCTGACAAGCTATAGAGCCTTAGGCAAGAGATCCCTTCTAGGAGTAGGGGTAGGGAGAGAAGGGAATATGGCAAGAAGAGAAGTAAGGAACACTGGAGAGAAACCAGTTTTCACACCAGAATAAGGTGATCTCACTGCCTCCCCTGATTTCTTACTCCACCAGCATGCATGCACACATACATACAAGGACCGTGCATCCATGTGCACACCTCCCCTGATTTCTTACTCCACCAGCATGCATGCACACATACATACAAGGACCGTGCATCCATGTGCACACACACACTCTCACATATACACATGCTTGTTCTTAATGTATACTTCCTAGTTATCAAGTATGATTTTAGTGATTGCATTTCTTGACAAAATTAACACCAAACATAGGAATGGAAAGTGTAAAAACAAATTAGCAAACTGAAAATGCCTCCTCACTCTCTCCCTTCCAATCCAATCTACTTTTCATAAGAAAGTCAAGGGGATATTTCAAGAGTTCAGATCTGATCAGATTCAATTTTAGACATCTTCCCATTACATTTGGGATAAAGCCCCTAATTCACAACACGCCTATTAGTCCTACATGACCCCTTTCCTGTCCACAGTTCTGTATTTATCAGGTGTCTCTTCCCTGGTTTCTTTACACATTCTGGACACTATGGGAACATTTCTCTCTCTCTCTCTCTCTTTTTTTTTTTTAAGAGACCATGCTCTTTCCTGCCTTAAGGCTTCTGTATATGATGCACCTTCTGCCTAAAATGCTTTGATAACCGCTCTTATATTTGCCTACTTAAATCTTATCTACCCATTAGATCTCAGCTCAATGTCACCTTCTCAAAGAAGTCTCTTCTGAGTTATCAGAATGGTTTATGTCACTCTCACCTTTGATGCTCCCTTGAAAAAACCTTGAAAACTTTGCAGGTATCACCCTTACCAATCCACTATTAGATTATAAACTCCATGAAGATAAAGGCTATGTGTTGTCACTTCCATATAGCTCTGTTAACTAGCACAGTGTGTTAATAACTCCTCAGGGTTAATAAATGTTTGTTGAGTGAATAAGGGTGTAATCAGAGAAAGGGGATTAGACAAGCATAAATTTGCATATCAGCTGAGGCCGCTTAGTGATTTTTTTTAAATAAATTAATTGCTGTGAGAGTAAGCAGGTCTAATTTTTTGAACTATGCTCCATATGAATCTTGTCTTAAATCTTCACTAAAACCATCATATTTTACATACATACATGGATGTTTTTAAAACAAATTTTCTCCCTTGTTACTAAACATCCCTCCATGCATGTACCATTTTTGAAGTGTTTTTAACTTCACTTTAGTATGATTCTACAGAAAATACAGAAGTTTGTAGTCAGAATATTTAATCAGAATTTTGTAATTTGATTATTTTATTTTGAACTAGATACATGTATGACTTTTATCATCATAATACAATTACATCAGCCTAAACAAGGGTGATATTTTACAATGGAGTCTTTGAAATTTCATTTTTCCTATTCTATTTTTTAAGTTTCAGAATGCTACGGGGCACACACATTTGGATACACAAATTGTATCCAAATTTTGTACTATTTTAAGTCAACATTGTTAAGTGTGCCCTTCACCCAGTTGGAGTTAATGGTACCAGTTAGATGTGAGTTTACCCAGCCCCTCCACCCTCACCTACTTAATTTCCATTGAGTTTTAATTCCATTTGTGCATGTAAGTGTTGGTCAACTAATTTTAATTTAGTATTGAGTATATGTGCTGTTTGTTTTTCCCTTCTTGCTATACTCACTTAGAAGAATGATCTCCAGTTCCATCAGGTTGTTACAAAAGATAATATATCACCATTTTTATAGCTGTATTCCTACATATACTACATTTTATTAATCCACTCATGTACTTATGGGCACTTGGTTTGCCTCCACATTTTTGCAACTGTGAATTGCTATAAACATTTGAGTGCAACTGTCTTTTTTATAAAATATCTTTTTTCCTTGAGTCAATACCTACTAACGGGATTACTGGATCAAACGTGTAAGTCAGCTTTTAGTAGTCTGCGGTTTCTCCATACCACCTCCTGCAGAGGTTGTACTAGCTTGCAGTGCTACCAACAGTGTATTAAGTGATCCTTTCTTTTAGCTCCTATGAAATCGGTCCTTTCTTTCCTTGTTCATAAAGGTTTTTCAAGAGCCATTCTCACTGGACTTGGGTGATATCTCATTGTGGTTTTTATTTGCATTTCCCATGTGATTAGAGTTGTTGAACATTTTTCCAGATATTTTTGTTGGTCACTAGACTATCCTGATTTATAAAGTTTCTGTTTAAGTGTTTTGCTTATTTTTTATGAAATTGTTTCATTTTTTCTTGCTGATATGCTCACATTTTTTGCTGATTTTGGTCATCAACAACCCTTTATTGGATGTACAGCGTGCAAATATTTTTCTCCCATTCTGCAAGTTGTCTATTTACTCTATTTTGTCCTTAGCTGTGCAGAAACTTTTTAATTTGATCAGGTCCCATTCATTTATTTTTCATGTTGCTATAATTGCTTTGGGGCTTTCTTCATAAATTCTTTCCCTAGGCCAATATCCATAAGAGTTTTTCTAACTTTTTTTCTAATTCATATAGTTTCATGCCTTGGGTTTAAGTCTTTTACCCATTGTGAATTAATTTTTGTTGAGTGATGAGAGGTGCAGACCTTTTTTCAGTCTTTTGCACATGGCTTTCCGGTTTCCCCAGCATCATTCTTTGTAAGAGAGTAAAGACTTACACCAATAAATGTACTTAATTTGAGGTAAATCAAGTTACAGTTAAGATATTTTTATTCCAAAAGGCAGCATAGGATAATTTTATACTTATTTTTAGTATTTTCTTGAAAGCTATGATATTTGCATCAACTTCATTGATTATCCAAGTCAGAACATGATTCCCAACATTACAACTAAAACACTCAGCACTAAACACACATTTAAATAATGCATAGGTCAAAGAACATTTTAAAAAATACATTGAGCAGAGTGAAGATAAAAGGACATGCCATAATTTGTGGGATAGTGTTAAAATAATGCCAAGAGGGAAATTTATAGCACTTGATTCTTGCACTGGAAAAGAATAGCTCCCACTTCAGGAAAGAACATGGAAAAAATTACAACAGAAATCAATGAAATTAAAAACATAAACAATAGAGAAAATCAATGCAACAAATTGTTATTTCATTGGAAAGACTAAGAAAATTAATAAAATTCTAGCAAGACTGACAAATCATTACAGACCCTGCTGACATCAAAAAGATAATCAGGGAATCCTACAAATACCTTTACCTACACATATGTGAAAACATGTTCCTCAAAAGCACAAACTATCATAAGTCACCCAATGTAAATGATATCATTTGAATATCCCATTTCTGCAATTGTTTTGATGTCATTTTAGTATAATTCTAGAGAAAATATAGAAGTTTATGGTCAATCCAGAATGTATATTAAGAATTTTGTAACTTGATTCTTTACAAGAGTGTTTCCCTTAGACTTATACCAATACATTTACTTAATTCTAGGTAAATCACATTTCTTAAGAAAACTGCAATTGTAGCCCTAAAATTCCCCCCAAAGTAATCTCTGTTTTGCTAGAGAATTCTACCAAATATTTAAAGAAATGTCCCCAACCCTACAATATTTTCAGAAAAAATGAAAAGGGAATATTTATAATTTATTTTATGAAGCCAGTATTACTTGGTAAATTCAAAGACAACAACAACAACAAAAAATAAATAAAATAAAATAAAATAAATAAGAAAGAAAGAAAGAAAGAAAGAAAGAAAGAAAGAAAGAAAGAAAGAAAAGAAGAGATCAATAGTTCTTATGCTATGGATTAAAAACAAATCCTCAACAAACTGAATAGCAGTTTAGGAAACTGGCAAACTTGATCCAATAACATATGTAAAAACTTATACTCCATGACCAATAAATTTGTTTTCAGATAAATTACTATAATCCACTATGTCAATAGGCTAAAGAAAAAAAAAAAAATCACATAACCATATCTATTAATGCAGAAAAAATACTTAAAAGTTAACACTCACTCATGGGTAAACTCTTAGAAAACCAAGAATACAGGGTGTATTAGTTGATAGAACTGTAATAACAGAGTACAACAAAATGAGTGAGTGGCTTATACAACTCAGATTTATAGTTTCACAGTTCTGAAAGCTAAAAATTCTGGATCAAATTGTTGGCAGGGTTAATTTTTTTTGGAGGGCTATGAAATAGACACTATGATATGTCTCTTGTCTATCTATAGGTAGTTCGTTGGCAATTTTTGGATATTATAGAAGCATCTTTTTTATCTCTTCCTTCATTTTCACATGGTGTTCTTTCTCTGTATTCTCTCCAAATTTCCCCTACTATTAAGGACACCAGTCATATGGGAGGTCATCCTAATCCAGTATGACCTAATATTATCTTAGCTAATTCTATCCCAAACACTCTATTTCCAGATAAAGTCACATTCTGAAATACTGGTGATTAAGATTTAAACATGAATTTTTGGAGAACACAATGTAACCCATAACAGAAGGGAACTTCTTCAACTTATTAAAAAATGTATTAAAAACACCCTCTATATGACCTTGTATTTAATCATGAAAGACTGAATGCTTTCTCTCTAGGACTGGCAAAAGGCAAGGAAGTTTGCTCTCACCACTGCTACTCTACATAATACTGAAAATTCTATTTGATGTTGTAAGTCTATTAAAGTAAATAATAGGTATACATATTGGATTAGAAAAAATAAAACTGTCTTTATCTAAGATGCATGATTATCTACTTTTAAAAAACTCCAAAAAACTAATAAGTGAATTCAGTGAGGTGGCATGATGCAAGAACAATATACAACAGAATCTATTATGTTTTTATGTACAGCAATGAATATATGACAACTAAAATTAAAAATACAATACCATTTAAAGCTGCTAAAAAAATTGAATACTTATCTGTAACTCTAAGGTGGCACATACATAGATAGGAATTTTAAGATGACAAAATACAAAATGTTGACAGTAGAAGTAAGGGGAACCTAAGTAAAAGAGAGATACCATGTTCATGGATTGAGAGGCTCATTTAACAAAGATGTCATTTTTCTCCAATTATAATTTAATATGATTTCTATCAAAATCCCAGCAAGATTTCTTTGTAGATACAGATAACATTATTCTATAATTAATATGGAAATGGAAAGAAGCTACAATAGTGATATCAATTTTGTAAAACAAGAATAAAATGAGAGAATTCACTCACTCCAATTTCAAGATTATGAAATATGTGAAATACATTATACTATATTTATTACATTATATTATTATATAGCTACCATAATCAGAACTGCTTGAACATAATGCGAGTTGAATGCTGGATAGAAAAATAGATCAATGGAACAGAATAGTGAGCTCAAAACTTTTACAGGGAATGGAAATTCTGAGGTATCTCTAGTATCTGTTTCATGCTTTTTACTCCATTTTAGACATGGTGGTTATGATGATTTCATGACTATATACCATTGCAAAATTCATCAAATCGTATAGTAAATATTGATGAATTGCATTACATTTAAATTATACTTCAGTTAACACACCCACCCAACACCCAACATATTCATATTTATTCTTCTGGTCATAGGATTTAGGGAGGATGGGACTGGAAAAATGACTAAAGGCAAAGAAATCATCTATTAAATGGTCATTGCAGAAGACAAGGTAATCCTGTTAACCCTGAACTAAAGCAGTTGTAGAGAAAATCACAGTAAAGTGCATGAAACAGATGTTAGAGGTGTCTCAGAATCGGGACCATTCTGCAGAATTTTCCAGCCCTTTCTCTATTCCTATTCTCTTTTTGGTGTAAATAAGAAATCCCTCAGCTTTGTCTTCTGTACACTGATTTTTTCACTTTATCTACACTTCTCCAATTCACTGCCTGAGAGAATTCTGGCACAGATTATGTGGTAAGAAGTTGGTTTGAAAACATCTATGTGTGATTCTGATTCACTCACTTTTCTAACAACTTCAATTTCCCTCTTCACAACTTGAGTGGAAAACTATCGACATAAAATCAGACAAGGTATGTCCAGGTAGGAGAGGAAGACCAGTTCCTAGATTGCCCAGGTGGCAGAGAATTCCAGTTGGCTTGTCTGGCAGGAAACTGAAATTGAAGATACAGGGCTTAGGGAATTGGTTGAGGAGTGGGGGTGACATAAAATTGGAAGACTTCAGTAGAGGGATATTTTAAGGCATGGGAGTTGAAGGGATCATCAAGAGAAGCAAAAGAATAGAGCTAAGCATTGACTCCCATTAATTATCTACCATCAAAGGGCAAGAGAAGAAGAGCCAGAAAAGAAAAGATTGATAGTGATAAAAGAATCCAAGGAGATACAGGACAGTGTGATAACATATTTAGTCAATGATAGGAGCTAAAATGCAAGCCAAAGAGAATTCAATTCACAGGTACTTACATGACTTACCTGAAAGGAATTCCTCTCCCCAATTCTGTATTAAAGATAAAGGTGAAGATCCTTGGAGGATTTTAAGGACCATAAACATTATTTGGATAGAGTTGAGTATGTAGTATAGAACTAAAATTATGTTATTTTAAAAACATATTTAAACTGAGATATCTTTGTGCTCACTCTCTTGTATGGAATTTAGTTCCCAGAACATGACTGATCACTTTTATTTTCAAAGAGAGGAAAAGTAAAATCCTATCAGGTTTCATTTTCAGATGTCTCAATTTGAACTTCATTTTAACTATAAAATGCTATTGTGTCATTTTTAAACCAGTTTATTACTTTCACCTAATCATATAGTGGCTTCTATCAATCATCACTTTTACAATTGTTCAATCTCAACTTGAAATAAAATCATGTAGCCTATGCATCTAAATTGATCTAAATAAAAATCATGCTATCAAAAGTAAAGAAGTTCTAGAAATCCTTTTAATTGTCCATGCATACATGGAAAACAAATGGTGCCAGTCATAATTCTTGGTCAAAAAAATCAGCCTGAATTATCTACATGGCAACAGTGAAATCATTAATAATTCAACTCTGTCCCCCCCCAAATTTAACATTTATGTAAATTCCATGCACTATGTTTGATTTAAAAATAACTTTCTTCAAGTATCTCACAAAATAATGAGTAAAACAAATACCTTACCAACTTCATCATTTGAAAGTTATTTTCTATGCTTTTATACTTAGTTTTGTAAATTTCAAACAATATGTCTTTAATTATAAGTTTTTTGGTACCACTGATTTAAGATGGCAAACAATGAAAAAACAAAAAATAAAATTTAAAACACATTACTAAAATTAACAAAAACAAATATAGAAAAAAATGTAGATAATTATATTTTCAAATAATATTTTCTATAAATTGTTAACATTTGTATTTGTCAACTTAGAAAAGCCTAAAATTGTACTAAGCCTTTTGGGATAGGCTGTGTATCTTGGAATATTTCTCCATACCACTTTATGCTGCAGTATTAAAATCTTAGTGGCTTCACATAATAAAAGCTCATGTTTTGTTCATACTACAAGTCCAAAGTAGGTCATCAAGGCAAATCTGCTGACTGGGGTCACTCAGCAACCCAAGCTGATGAGAGCTCCTTCTTGATGCATGCTTCTACACTTGACCAAAGAGGGACAAAAGGAGAGTATTCACTGTTCACATGTTATTGGCCCAGTCTAGTCACATGACCAGGCCTAGCCTGGGAATTAAAAACCACAATCATGCCATGGTTCCTGAAATGAGTGGAAAATTGTAACATACGTAAACCCTAAAGGCCATATCGTCTTTTCTCTTCAGATATAGTTATCTATCTCACATGTGTTAAATCTCAATTATCTTCTCTGAAATCCCACACATATATTTATTCGGTGATATTTTCTCTAGCCTATTCTCCAAATTTCTCACTTTTTCAGTTATATTTATTGCATTTTTAAAGATTGTTTCTAGAATGTTTTTCTTCACTATGATGTTTTTATTTGTCTTCTTTTAATTTCTTCAGTTTTATAAGAATTCTTTTTATTCTTTTTCATGGTCTTGTAATCAGTTCTTTGTACACGTCTAGGAATCTTTACAACTTCCTTTTTCCCTTTTAAGATAAATCACTCTCTATAATTTAATATTATGCAAAATTGCATGATTTTTGTGTTTTTCAGCTGCCTTTTGCTCCTTTTTCTTTCCTGCTTTCAGTGTTTTTTTTTTTTCCTCCCTATTTTTTGTTTTTTCAAGCATACATTCCATGTTAATGTATTTCAGAATATTACTGAGCCTTGATTGGTGGTGGGACCTTCTGTTAAACAAGGTGTTTTATTTCAAACACCACCCTTATCAAATGTTGTTCCTTCACTCTGGGAGCAAAGGTCCTCTTAGATCATTGACTATAGCATATGGTCCTAACAGTCTTTTTAAAAATGCTTCAGTCCTTCTTCGTTATTATATTTTGGGTTATAGGCCCTGGCAGAGAAGCTAGGTCATGGGCAATAGAAGTGGCATGTGCACCACCATGATTTTTTTCCTTAGTGCTCCCCATTTCATAATTCCAGGTTGTTGAAATTTCTGTTGCCATATGAGGTCTGACAATTAAGTTCACAAACTTGCCACCATGGGCTTATGTTGGCAGAGCTGTAGAAACAACTCAGTAAGGTTTGATAAACTTGGGATAGCAGTGTCTTCTCACCATTGTGTTGGTGTTGATGTGTTGCAGTGTCTTGCTGAGTGGCATTCATTATTATTGTTTCTGCATTTTTTTGTGTCATACAATGATAGCTCTGAGTTCCAAAATTGCTTTGAAGGGTGGAATCGACACTGGTGTGGGTGCATAGTTTCCCAAAGGGGTTACTTCATAGGTGACCATATATGATATTCATGTATGTAGCAGTTTTTCTAGGATGAATTTATGCGCTTAATTGTTTAACCTCATGTGTTTTTGTGTGTGTGTATGTATATCTACACACACACACACACACGCATATATATATAAGGTATGTATAAAGAGAATACATTCTATATGTACATGTATATTGTTTATATGTGTGTGTGTGTGAGAGAGAGATAGAGAGAGAGAGAGAAAGTAATATATTTTAAGAAATTGACTCAAATGATTATGGAGGTTTAGAAGTCCAAAGGATGCAGGGCAAGCTGGAGGAAGGCTGAAGACCCAGGAAAGAGTTGATATTACAGTCATGAGTCTGAAGGCAGTGTAGAGGTAGGATTCCCTTTTCCTTAGGTGACCTCAGGGTTTTCTCTTAGGCCTCAAACTGTTTGGATGAGACCTCCCAGATTGTGGAAGGTACTCGGCTTTACTCAATGTTTACAGATTTAAATGTTAATAACAACCATAAGTACCTTCATAGAGCCATCTAGATGGTACTTAACCAAAAACTGAATATCATGGGCTAATGGAATCACACATAAAATTAGGCCCCACACCTGCCATGCTTAGGAGAATTGCAGATCATAGATTAGGCACCACATCTGCCATGCTTAGGAGAATTGCCATAGACCTGTTTTAAAGGCATGTGCCACATTCTGTCAACAAAAGGCTTCCATGCTATTTTACACTGTATAAATGTCCCTAAGGGAGCATTGCAGAAGTCAAAGTTTCAAGGGGTTAGACTTTGTTGTATCTCGATATATTCTGTTTAATGATTATGTTATTAGGAAAACTTCTTGACAGCTAAAGACATACAAAAAGTAGCCCATTTATAGAAAATGGCAGCATCATTTTTGGAGCTGAACCTATCTGCATCATCTTGGTCCCCCAACTTTAGATGATAGATAATTTGGAACTCACTCTTGTGTATGTTATGTCTAAATTGTGAGATTTATAATGCTTCATAAGCAACCCAATTTCACATGAGCTGAATGAGGACTAAAAATCAAGCAACAAATATTAGGATTATCCTTCCATTACTCCCCCTTTGAAAAATGACTCCTTGCTGCCATATAACGTGTTCTCTAAGCTTTAATACTGAACAGAGATTTAAAAGGATTAATATCAACAACCTCCGGTAAACACACAAAATGCATTTTAGCATCTAGTATTTCATCTTTATTTGAGTACTTTCAAATTGTGATGCTCTGGTCACGTAGCAAGACTGGCTGGTATTGTCCATTACTATTCCTGCTAAGTTATTCACAGTTCCCCCACTGATCTTTCTTCAGTAAGCTTTTCAGATCCTTTGTTTTGGCTGCTGTTTTGTGTCTTTCTGACATTAGTTAGTCAGATTTATGGTGCTGTGAGCAGGAGTTCCCACCACGCATGTCATTATTACTAATGTGTCTCCCTTTAGCAACTGTGTTTATAACTTAGCCATTTAGTTCCTTCACCCAACTCTTTGAATTCCTAGGACATATACCTCACTGAAATAGCCCTTCTTATTGCCAAGGCACTTTGTATAACACTTGACTCTATTCTCAAATAGCATAACTATTTTTAGAGACAACAGTGGAGTTGAACAGATCTGTTTCTTGATTGTTTATTTTTGCCCAGACATTTATTTGGAAGATATGAGTCCTCTTGGGGCTTCCACGGATGCCCCGTTTGTTCATTCAACATCTTCTAGTGCACCAAATATGGACATGACCAGCTTGCTCACAGATGAAATAAAAGTTAACACTTTTTTATCCTAGAAATAGCTGCAATGCTGATCGGTTAATCTATGAACTTCTGCCTCTAGTTTCCTTCAACTATGTGGAATATTATGCTTGCCCTTCAATAAAAACATATTTCTCATAATAATTTTCAAATGTTGATAATAATAGACATAGGTAAAAAAATCGAATGATTTTGTTATCTTTTCAAATAAGTGATGAGTGATAATAATAATGATGATGATGCCAAGGCACAGTTTGAATAGGATGTCTTTGATACAGCAAAATTTGAGGAATGCTGAAAACCCACTTGCTCTAACATGTCTCCCCATTGACCTGTATCAGTGCCTCATATAACATATTGAACAAGTTAGCATGTTAAAAAAAAAAATCTATATTCTGGAATAGATAATATTATGATCCATGAATACATATATGTTAGTATGATATCCTTACAACTCCTTGAGTTTCCTACATCTATCTTTTTATGGGACTTCATAATTCAAGTTTCTGTATTTATTTGTGTTATAACTGTCTTCCTCAATTTGACTGTAATGTCCTTGAGGGTGAGGTGAGTGTCTGAACTTTTCTTTTGTATCCCTTCCAACAAGTAACAAAGTATTATATATATTGTAGATCAAAAAACTGTTGAATACACAGGAAGTTTTGTACATTTAATAAAATGAATATAATAAAAAACTGTTGAATAAATGAAAAAATGTGACTGTATTAGAAGTGACTGGGTATCAGTTTAGATAGGGAAGGTATACAAGATAAGCTTAAGATGATGAGAAAGATACAGGCTGCTGTTACATACATTAGATTTTAAACAAAGAAATCTAAATAATTACTTGATATGAAACTTCCAGAATGGAACCATGAGGACCTTGCAAAGTCTTCTCTGTTGTCAGAAACAAATACGATTAGCTGCAGTAATTAAAATTTTCAAAATCAGTCATGTTATAACTCCAGAAATTACAACAAAGGCATACAACAAAATAACATGTTTAAGAAAAACTATTAGACTATCATAATAAAAGTAGGGTCTGTGGTATTTGGGGGTTGGAATATAACCATCCCCACTCCAGCTTGATGGCAAGGTGTCTGTACCAAATGACAGCCTGGCTGCCACTGGATGGAGGTGATTTGTTTGGGAGCTCTGCAAAAGCCCCATCCCAAGAGAGTTGTCACTATTTGAACAGACTCAGAGTTCTTGGGAAAAGTCCCATTTCCAGGGTATTGTGGTTATCTAACCTGACTTAAAGTTCAGCTCAGTGGAAAAGCCTTATTTTCAGGTCATTGTCAAAAGCAAGTACAATTAGCTGAAATAATTAATATTACAGCTGCCTAAGGTTGCCATATCAGTGAAGACAAATATGAAGCTGGCCATACATTTGAAAGGAAGATCTAGAAAATGGCATAATCCTTAAGGGTTTTGAAAAGCCCCAATACATTCCTGAAGATCTAGAGGTCCAAGGACATGTAGACGTGTGCACGTGCTCAGTAAAGACTGGTTATAGTCCTAGTTATTTACTCACATCTCGTGATCTTGGCAACCTGTGCAAGCAGGAAGTGAAAGCTAATGCAGACATGTAAACTGACTACACTTGGAAGCTGTGCCTTCATGCACACAGATCCCTGAGAAAAGGGAGACAGATGTAGTGATGGAAGGAAGTCTTCTGACCATTTACTGACCATTAGGGTATGCTCAACTGGGTGAACTCAATCAATACACACTTAAAAATACAAACAATACAATCCATTCATTTAGTGATAGGAAGATTGATAGATAGAAAAATAACTAAAAAGCAAAAGATTTTGATGGCTACATGCTGCCAGGAATAGATAAATATTCTTCAGAGTTAGTTCTAGTAAGTCACCAAATAAACAAACAGCAACAATAACAAAAAAATAGCAGTAACAAAACTGGAGGTCATCTGATTCCAGAGCTGTCACTGTGCACAGTCAATCCTCATTACTCATGGATTGCATGTGTTTGGACTTGCCTCCTTGCTAAAATTTATTTTCAACTCCAAAATCAATACTTGAAATGCTTTCACAGTCATTCACATGAATGTGAGGGCACAGAGTAGTGAAAAATTTGAGTATTCCAATATATATATTCCCAAGTGAGATTACAGAAAGTAACTGTCTCTCTGCTGTCTCATTTTAGCTCTCATATAGAGATAACAAGAGGATTAAGACAATAATCTTTAGGGTAGCCTCAATCAAGTTTTCACTTCTGGACCTTGTTTCCTCTTTTGTAAAATTTTTAAAAATAGAGTATGACAGGATGAATTATTTTTTAGGGGTTAGTATAATTTATGTGAAATTTGTACATACATACATACACATACATCTCATAGGACCAATAATTCATCACTAATTCAGCATTTGCAGTGACTTTATAGAAAATAACTATTATTAATAGTTAATAAGGAACAGAAAAAAATGAATAAAGAAAAGTGAACAGAGCCACAGAGAACTATGGAACACCACCAGATGTCCCAACATATGCATAATATAACAACAATACCAGGAGAGAAGTGTGAGGAAAGGGTAGAAAAAATATTTGAAGAAATAGTGCCCCAAATATTTCAAATTGGTGAAAAACATTAATGTACATATACAAAAAAATTTGAGCAAAAGTTTTCAAGCAGGAGAAACTTGAAGAGATTCAACCCAGATACACCATAGTCATTACTGTTGATTTCCAATGACACAATATCTTGAAATCTGTACAAGAAGTATACTCAAGGACTCCTCATAAAGATCAATGGGTGACTTCTCATCAGAAAACAAGGATCTTAGAAGGGGGATGACATATTCAAAGTTCTAAATTGAATATGTCAATTAAATTAAACAAGAATTCAATATTTAAATCTATCCTTCAAAAGTGAAGAAGAAATTGAAACATTCCCATATCATCAAAGACTGAGAGAATTTTTGCTAGTACATCTTCCTAACAGGAAATACCCAGGTGAGTAACTTAGGTTGAAAAGGAAAGATACTATATGATAACCTAAATCCACATGAACAAAAGAGTATCGTCAGCAGAGTTGTTTACATGAAGAAATACTCTTTTTTCTCCTAATTGATTTTAAAAGACAGCTGCATAAAAAGTTATGAGCTGCAATGGCTCATGCCTACCATCTTCAGCACTTTGGGAGGCTGGGACAGAAAGATTGATCACTTGAGGCCAGGAGGTTGATACCAGCCTGGGCAACATAAAGAAACCCCATCTCTACCAAAAAAAACTGAAAAAATATATATATAGCTTGGTGTGGTGGCACACTCGTAGTCCCACCTACTCTGGAGACTGAGGCAGGAGGATTCCTTGAGCCAAGGAGTTCAAGATTACAGTGAGCTATGGTTGCACCACTGCACACTAACTAGGATGACAGAGTAAGCCCCTATCTAAAAAATGTAAATATATAAAAACTAGATTAAAAAAAATTTCTTGAGAGTGAAGGAAAATAAATATGGTAGCATAGCAGTGAGGACAAAAGAGATGTTGGACAATTTTTCCAAAATACCTTTGAAAGTCTTCAATGGTATCCTTAAAATATTATTCCAATGCTCTTTATTAGTGGTCAAAATTTTGTTTTACTGTTTTAATGATCATCAAATTTTATAATTTTTGATTATTTTCTAGTCTTTAAAGCCAACATCACAGTTAAATTACATTGTTGTGGTAGTGTCTTTTCCTCTGACATAATTTATAAATTCAAAGTGATACATGAACAATAAATCACATGGCACAAAATATGGAGGACAAAATAATGATCATAGGTGTATACATTTTAGTTAATTTGAATAATTTTGCAGTATACCTCTTTGTAGATAAATTATTACATATATTATAATAATTTTTTAGAATAAATTCTTAGAAATAAAGTTGTTGTAGCCATAGGTAAGCCTATTTTTTAAAAAATTGTTACATAAAAGCAAATAGCCTTCCACAAATAATGAATCAGTTTATATGTCATTATCATGGTATAAGAATCAATTTTCCAATAAAATGGATTTATGAGAGTTAGCTGAATGAGCTATTCAGTAATTTATTTAATTATTATGCTATAGTTGGACAAATGAATTCTCTAATACATAAATATTTGTTGAGTGCTTGTTATGTGATAGGATAGTGCATAGAATGATTTATAAAACAGACATGGAATTTCTTCTTATAAACTTTTCACTTTGACCTTGATATTATGATTACTATCTTCAAGCATTTTCTTTTATAAATTTGCGTTGTCTTCAAAGAAGGTGCCAAAGTGGTAAGGTGTTTTCGAACATATGAAAGTGCAAGGTCTATGGTGCTTGTAAATGCTCTTCATTAAAAACACTGGGAACACTGGGAAGACTTCCAAAGGCATGTCAGAGGATGATGTGACTTTGAGGTACTAAGATGAAGAATTTTGGTTCATGATTATTCTGAAACAATCTTCAAGATAGCCAAATAAGTGAAAGTTGGTTTGATGTGTTGATGTGTATGTGTGAACTAGGATGGTCATGGAATTCCAGAACTAGATTTATTTATAAGGCATCTCATTCAAATTTTTAATTTTGCATTTTTCCTATTTTTAAGACAAAATTCTTTAAAAGATGTTCTTTCATAGTTGTATGGCTAAATTTTTTTAAATGTAATGTAAATAGTAAGACAATAACTAAAAGAACCTGAAATTTTACTAAATGTTAACTATGTTGTACAGCAGATGTCCATGGTCCAGGAAATTATTAAATCTGAGGAGTTTTATTCCAGAATAGAAATGCTATTATATAGCTGTAATATCTATAATGTCAAAATAGTTTTTTTTTAATCCTAATTATTAACTAATAACCAATAAGCTTGAAATTTTCAAACACTCACACCTCTTCTTGTTTGTCTCTTCCAAAAAGAGTGCAGGAATTTTGAAATAGCAGCCTCAAAATCCTTGCTATAACCTTGTCCATGCCTTAAAAACATTAGTGCTTTGTTAGATTCCACATAAATATCACGAGTATTACAACTTTGAAGCTTCCTAAAGAAACTAGAGAAATTGTTTCAAAGAGCCAAAAATTCTTGTTTGGATTTTGAGAGTTCTTCTCCCCTAATTTTTAAAGTAATTTTATGTTTTATAATTGAACTTAGGAAAAGATTGAGAATATCAATACAAGTGCAACTTCAGTGCTTCAATAGTGTTTCATTATTCTGAAGAACTGCAATTCATGATGCAATAAAAAAGAAGAAAATCAATTAGTTTCCACTTGGTTTCAACTTCAGCTAATAAGGATCATTAGGTCTCTGATGAAACTATTTTCATAAGGCTGCTCTTACCTATTGCAAAGAGATCTTCTGTTTGTGAAAAATTTTGATGAGAAGACAAATAAATAAGCAGTTTATATCTAAGTGAAAAAATGCTTCTGGTGAGCAAAGTCCCTAGACATATGATAATCTGTGTAAAACTATTAAAAGAAACTTTAAATAAGTTAGGTACTTTTTGAAAGCAATATAATGTAGGAAACATTAAAAAACAAACAAACAAACAAACAAAAAACGAGTGAGAGCAAGATGGAGGCTGAGTAACACCTTCCCTGCAACTAGGCACAGTGAGTCTGGGGAGATAAGACTCCAGGTATCTCTGGCTGGTGGGATCTGCCTATAATCATCCCTTTGAGGATACAGGGAGTCAGCAAGAGACTTCTGGACCCCAAGAAGAGGACAAAAACAGTGGAAAACTGGCAAGTGGTTGCATGTGTTCAATGAGTCTAATCCCGCCAGCAGCTGTTAAGTATAGCAGCAGTGAGACTGCAAACTGGAAAGGACTTACCTGTAAACTGTTTTGTTGTTTTTGGACTTGGCACTCAGTTGAACTGCCTTGGGGAGAGCTTGAGCAAGAGTGCGGAGAACTTTGGGCATTGTCTAAGGATCCAGACTGAGACACTGAGCCGGACAAAGCTAATAGTGTTCGACTATGGGCCACAGGGAGCATTGTGAGAGAACTGCCCTGGCAAGCTCTGCCCTCACTGTCCCAGAGCAAGGTTCAGGCAAAAGCTCATAATCTAGTGACTGAACAGCCTAAAGGTGGGGACTGAGCTGCCTTACAGCCTTAACTCTCAGGGGCAGGGTAAGACCATTTTTGGCACACTGGGTAAGTGGATAGCCACTTCAGCAGTGATCCCAGCGACAAGCACTTTCCTGGGAAAGCTTCTGCTTAGCCAAGTTTAGAAGTTTAAAGTGCCTTTTAAGAGAGCTGAAGAGAGATTTAGGCTCTCCATCCTGTGGAGTCTGAGAAATCAGCGGAGGCTTCCAGTCATATCAGCATTGAGATTAACATCTCATATCCCAGTTGCCCAGACCACCTGTTGCCCAGACAATATTCAACAAGATATATATACTGCTTTGTTTTTGGTTGGTTTTTTGTTGTTGTTGTTTGTTTGTTTGTTTGTTTTTTGTTTATTTTGTTGTTGTTATTGTTTTGCTTTTTAATTTCAACCTTTTCCATACAGATTTTTTCTTTTCTTTCTTTTCTTTCTCGATTTTTTCTAGTTTAAATACAATTTCCCATTGCTGCCTTTTTCAATAATTAGAACTTCATTTTTGCTAGTGTTTCTTCCCCTATTGTTGGGTTTTTCACCCAATTTTATCCTGAAAAGTTTTCTGTTTGCTTGTTTTGGTTTGATTTATAGCATTTTTGTCTTTTCTCTCTACTTGGTGAAGGCAGGGTACTGTGTCCAATCAGGTTAGAAAAGAGCTGCTGACCTCAAGGGAACCACCCAACTGGGCACCCCCAGAGGCTGGGGTTTTTTAAAGTTTGTGTCAAATTACCCTACTGTCCATGTATATTGCTCTGTCTCCCTCTTCCTGTGCCTCTCTTCTTTTTGTCAATATTCCCTTTTACCCATTCCCTCTTCTTTCTCTATTTTCTTTTTGTTCTTTCTTTCTTTCCTTTCTTTCTTTTATCCCTTCTTGCTCTTCAACCTTCTCATCATTCTGGTTCTGTACCAAAAAGACTCATTGAAACCTTAGTCCACAGGCATGGGAACTTAAAGAGCAAGAGGAAGTGAAAAGAAAATTAGGGCAAGGTAACAGATAAAAGAAATCACAAATGAGAAACAATCAACAGAAAACTCTAGGCAACATGAAGAGCCAGTCCAGAGCAACCCCTCCAAGGGACCATGAGGTAGCTACTGCAGAGGATTCCACCTGTAAAGAAATGTTAGAAATGACAGAAAGGGAATTTAGAATACACATGATGAAAACAATGAAGGAAATGACAGAAACAATGAAGGAAACTGCTAATAAAGTGGGAAATAACCAAAAGGAAATCCAAAAAAAGAATCAAATAAGAGATGAACAATATGAAGAATATAGAAAAGATATAGCAGAGCTAAAGGAATTGAAGCAGTCAATTAGGGAACTTAAAGATGCAATGGAAAGTATCAGCAACAGGTTAGACCATGCAGAAGAAGGAATTTCGGAGGTAGAGGACAAAGTTCTTGAGATAACTCAGATAGTTAAAGAGGCAGAAAAGAAGAGAGAGAAAGCAGAACGTTCACTGTCAGAATTATGGGACTTTATGAAGTGTTCCAACATACAAGTTATCAGAATCCCAGAAGGGGAAGAAAAATGCCTTAGAGGAACAGAAGCCATACTAGAGATATTACAAATGAAAATTTCCCAAATATCACCAAAGATTCTGACACACTGCTTTAAGAGGGATGTCGAACCCCAGGTGGCCTCACCTCTAACCGAGCTTCTTCAAGACACATTGTAATGAACCTGTCCAAAGTGAAGACAAAAGAAAAGATTCTGCAAGCTGCCAGGAGTAAGCACCAGTTGACCTACAGGGGCAAATCCATCAGAATGATGGCAGACTTCTCTAATGAAACTTTCCAAGCAAGAAGACAATGGTCATCTACCTTTAATCTACTTAAACAGAATAATTTCCAGCCCAGAATTCTATATCCTACTAAGATAAGCTTTAAAATTAAATCATTTATGCTATACAAACATTGAGGAAATTTGCCACAACAAGATCAGCTCTACAGGAAATATTTCAACCTGTCCTACAACACTGACCATCACAATGGATCAGTAGCAAAGTAAAAACTCAGAAATTAAAGGACAGAACCTAACTTCCACACTGATGCAAAAGATAAAACTAAGCAATAGACTCTCACAAAATAAGATCAATAGAACACTACCACACTTATCAATTATCTCAATAAATGTTAGTGGCTTGAATTCCCCACTGAAGAGACATACTTTGGCTGACTGGATTAAAAAACACAAGCTATCCATTTGCTGTCCGCAGGAAACACACCCGGCTTCAAAAGACAAATTAAAACTCCGAATCAAGGGTTGGAAAACATTTTTTCAGGCAAATGGAATTCAGAAAAAAAGAGAAGTTCCAATCTTATTTTCAGATGCATGTAAATTTAAAGCAACTAAAGTCAAAAAACACAAAGATGGTCACTTTATATTGGTCAAGAGAAAAATACAAGAAGATGTTTCAATTCTAAATATTTATGCACTCAATTTAAATGCTCTCAGATTCTTGAAATAGACCTTACTCAGTCTGAGGAATATGATATCTGATAATACCACAAGAACAGGGGACTTTAACACTCCTCTTACAAAGCTGGAAAGATCCGCTCAACAGAAATTAAACAAACATACAAGAGATTTAAATGAGACCCTACAACAACTGTGCTTGATAGATGCATATAGAACACTCCATCCCAAAGGTAAAGAATATACATTCTTCTCATCACCCCATGGAACATTCTCCAAAATTGATCATATCCTAGGACACAAAACAAATATCAACGGAATAAAAAGAATTCAAATTTCAACTTGTATCTTCTCAGACCATAAGGCACTAAAGGTGGAACTCAACTCTAACAAAAACGCTTGACCCCACACAAAGGCATGAAAATTAAACAACCTACTGTTGAATGACATATGGGTGCAGGAAGAAATAAAACACGAAATAATTAATTTCCTTGAGCATAACAACAATGAAGACACAAGCTACCAAAACCTGTGGGATATTGCAAAAGCAGTTTTGAGAGGAAAATTTATTGCTTTAGATGCCTACATTCCAAAAACAAAGAGAGAGTGCATCAACAAACTCCCAAGCCATCTTATAGAATTGGAAAAAGAAGAACAATCTAAGCCTAAACCCAGTAGAAGAAAAGAAATATTCAAAAATCAAATCAGAGATCAATGAAATAGAAAACAAAAGAATTATTATTCAGAAAAGTAATAAAACAAGGAGTTGGGTTTTTGAAAAAATAAATAAAATAGATAAACCATTGGCCAGACTAATGAGAAATAGAAAAGTAAAATCTCTAGTAACCTCAATCAGAAAAGATAAAGGGGAAATAACAACCGATCCCACAGAGATATAAGAGATCATCTCTGAATACTACCAGAAACTCTATGCCCAGAAGTTTGACAATGTGAAGGAAATGGATCAATATTTGGAATCACACCCTCTCCCTAGACTTAGCCAGGAAGAAATAGAGCTCCTGAACAGACCAATTTCAAGCATTGAGATCAAAGAAACAATAAAAAAGCTTCCAACCAAAAAATGCCCTGGTCCAGATGGCTTCACACTAGAATTCTATCAAACCTTCAAGGAAGAGCTTATTCCTATACTGCAGAAATTATTATAAAAAATTGAGGAGGAGGAAGGCATCTTCCCCAACAGGGTGAAGCAAACAACACCCTGATACCAAAACCAGGAAAAGACCCAACCAAAAAGGAGAATTTCAGACCAATTTCACTCATGAATATAGATGCAAAAATTCTCTACAAAATCCTAGCCAATGGATTACAGCTTATCATCAAAAAAGTCATACATCATGATCAAGTAGCTTTCATCCCAGGGATGCAAGGCTAATTTAACATACGCAAGTCCATAAACATTATCCACCATATTAACAGAGGTAAAAATAAAGATCATATGATCCTCTCAATAAATGTAGAAAAAGCATTCATAAAATCTAGCATCCTTTTCTAATTAGAACACTGAAGAGTATAGGTATAGGTGGCACATTTCTAAAATGGATTAAAGCTATCTATGACAAATCCACAGCCAATATTTTACTGAATGGAGTAAAACTGAAAGCTTTTCCTCTAAGAACTGGAACCAGACAAGGTTGTCCTCTGTCACCTTTACTATTCAACATAGTGCTGGAAGTTCTAGCCAATACAACTAGGCAAGACAAGGGAATCTAAATAGGAGCAGAGGAGGTCAAACCCTCCCTCTTTGCTGACGACATGGTCTTACACTTAGAGAA
>CAUYPK010078310.1:0-40015 GCA_963574355.1 Loris lydekkerianus | reverse complement strand
CACCAAAAAAAGATCATGGTTACTGTATGGTGGTCAGCGGCTAGTGTGATTCACTATAACTTTCTGCAACCAGGCCAAACCATCACAGCAGAGTCCTATTGTGAGGAAATCGACGAAATGTACCGAAAATTACGTCAGCAGCAGCCAGCACTGGTCAACAGAAGAGGTCTGATCCTGCTCCACGACAACGCCCGGCTGCACGTCTCACAAATCACTGCCCGAAAATTAAAGGAATTGAGCGTCGAAATTCTGCCCCATCCACCATACTCCCCAGAACTCTCGCCAACCAACTACCATCTTTTCAAGCACTTCGATAACTTTCTCACCGGTAGAACCTTTGCCAATCAGGACCTAGCAAAAATGGCCTTCGTTGACTTCATTGAATCCCGAGCACCCAATTTTTATGCCGACGGAATTAATCAACTTATGTTACGTTGGCAAAAGTGCACTGATTCAAATGGCGCTTATTTCAATTAAATTGAATAAATATTCACTGAGATATTACAGTTTAAAGTAGACTCATAAAAACGGACAAAACTTTTGAAATGACCTAATGTAAGTACAATGGGATAAAGATTATATGTGATATAAAATTAGCTTTAAATGAAGCAATAGTAGTTCACTGAATTAAGAAAACCAATTAAAATATCATGTCTCCCTCAAAAAGTTAAACATAGTTATCACACGGCCTAGCAATTCCAGTCCTAGGTATATATCTGAGAGAATGAAAAGCTGTACAAGAATGCTCCCAGCAACATTATTCATAACTGTCAAAGGTGGAAACAATCAAAATGTGCAATAATTAATAAGTGGGTAAATAAAAGGTGATATAGTCATACAATGAAATATTATTCAGCCATAAACAGGCACAAAATGCTGATCCATTCTACATCATGGATGAACTTGATATGCTAAGTGAAAGAGGCCAAACACAAAAATTTCATTTACAGTCATGCCCTACATAACATTGTCTTTCAGTCAATGACAAACAGGCTTGGCACCTATAGCTCAAGCAGCTAGGGCACCAACCACATACACTGGAGCTGGCGGGTTTGAATCCAGCCTGGGCCTGCCAAACAACAATGATGACTACTATAACCAAATAAAAAAAAAAAGAGCCAGGCGTTATGGTGGGCACCTATAGTCCCAGCTACTTGGGAGGCTGAGGCAAGAGAATCACTTAAAGCCCAGGAGTTGGAGGTTGCTGTGAGCTGTGATGCTATAGTACTCTACCCAGGGTGACAGCTTGAGACTCTGTCTCCAAAAAAAAGACAGACAACACGTATGGGACATATTGTATCATACTTTTTATGTTTAGATAGGCAGAGCTACAAATACCACTGTTTAACAGCTGCCTAGTATTCAGTATAGTAACATGCTGTACAGGATTATAGCCTAGGTGTGTAGTAGAATGTACCATTTAGGTTTGTGTAAAATGCTCAAAGAAATCACCTAATAACTCATTTCTCAGAACATTTCCTCTTCATTAAGTGATACATGACTGCATGTAATATCCTGAATAAGCAAATCCATGGAGACAGAAAGATTACTGTGTTTGTCAGGGACAAGGGAAAGGAAAGAATAGAAGACATTTCCAATGATTATGTGTTTGCTAATGGGTATAGTATGAAAATGCTCTAAAATTAGATAATGGGAGGCTCACAGTGGCTCGTGCCTGCAATCCTAGCACTTTGGGAGGCTGAGGTGGATAGATTACCTGAGCTCACAGGTTCAAGACGAGCCTGAGCCAGAGCAAGACCTTGTCCTTAAAAATAGCCAGGCATTGTAGCGGGCACCTGTAGTCCCAGCTACTTGGGAGGCTGAGGCAAGAGAATCACTAGAGCCCAAGAGTTTGAATTTGCTGTGAGCTCCGACTCCACGGCACTCCACCGAGGGCAACAAAGTGAGACTCTGTTTCAATAAATAAATAAATAAATAAATAAAATTAGATAATGGGGATGTCACACAACCTTGTGAATACTCTAAAAACTATTGAATTGTGTGTTTTGAATGTCCAATTATATGGTATGTGAATTATATTTTAGCTATCCAATTTTAGTGATCTTTGGAAATTTTCATGACCTACACAATGTTACTGAATAAGTAGAAAGTTTATAGATAAACTTGCTGTCATGCATATGATCTCTTATGTTGGCCCATAATAATTTTAAAAAAATATTTATCTAATATCTTTATGGTTTTAAAATTAATTTCAGGGGCGGTGCCTGTGGCTCAAGGATTGGGCACCGGCCCCATATACTGGAGGTGGTTCAAACCCGGCCTGGCCAAAAACTACAAAAAAAAAAAAAAAAAAAAATTTAAATTCATTTCAGAAGATACTAACTCTTAACAATAAATAACCCGATGCCAGTGGTTTGTTGAGGTTGAGGATCTACTATGGCCCAAGCCTCAGTTCTCAAGCCCTGAATTGGTGGTAGGGAAAGAAAATGTGAACTTTTACCATCCTCCTACATATTCCAAATACTATCCAAGCTAATACCTATAAAAGATCAATCAGCTGAGGGATTTGTCTCAATCTTTGCATTTTCAACTTAGCATAGACTCTTCCATCTCCTCTGACACACTCATGAGTGGAATGCAGATTCAATCTTGAGAATAAGGAGGGTCAGAATTTTGCAAGGGGAAGAATCATCTTCTTTCATTTGCTATCACTTAATTCCCCCACACATGCAGACCTAGGAAATTTACATGATGTCACTTTGATCTTTTCCTCAAAAATCAAAACAAATCAGTAAAGATTATTTAGTTAGTACTCTCTACCTTGTTTATCCTAAGTATGAACATTTTTTAGTCAATTTCATTACATGAAGATTAAATTTTAAGTAGATTAGAATGCTGAGGCAAAAATCTCATCAAGACTGGGAACAGTGGCTCACCTGAACCCAGAAGTCTGAGATCAACCTGAGCAAAGCAGTCAGATCCTATCTCTACAAAAAATAATATTAAAAAAACAAAACAAACAAACAAACAAAAAAAAAAAAAACAACAGGCTTGGTGCCTCCTATAGCTCAGCAGCTAGGGCGCTGGCCACATACACCAGGGCTGGTAGATTTGAACCTGGCCTGAGCCTGACTGACAAGGACAACTACAACAAAAAAATAACCAGGCTCTGTGGCAGATGCCTGTAGTCCCAGCTACTTGGGAGGCTGAGGCAAGAGAATCACTTAAGTTCAAGAGTTTGAGGTTATTGTGAGCTGTGACGCCACGGCACGCTACTGAGGGGTGAAGACACTATGTCTTAAAAAAAAAAAAAAAAGCCAGGAATGGTAATGTATGCCTGTAGTCTCAGACAGACAGATGGCTTAAGCCCAGCTGAGTTGCAGAGAGCTTTGACGAAGTCATTGCGCTCTATAGCCCAGTAACATTAGCCCACTCCACCAAGTCCCAAAACTGCAGATGCTGGCATGGATGTGAAGAGAAGGGAACACTTCTACACTGCTGGTAGGATTGCAAACTAATACAGCCTTTATGGGAAAGAAGTATGGAGAATCCTCAAGGAACTAAAAAGTTGATCTTCTGTTTGATCCTGCAATCCCATTACTAGGTATCTACCCAGAAGAACAAAAATCATTTTACCACTAAGACATTTGCACCAGAATGTTTCCTGCAGCTCAATTCATAATTGCCAAGTCATGGAAGTAACCCAAATGCCCATCAACCTATGAATGGATCAACAAACTGTGGTATATGTATACCATGGAATATTATTCAGCCATAAAAAGATGGAGACTTTACATCTTTATGTTTACCCAGATGGAGATGGAATACATTCTTTTTAGTTAAGTATCTCAAGAATGGAAAAAAAGCATCCAATGTACTCAATACTATTATGAAACCAATATATAAACACTTACATACACTCATATTAATGATAAAACACAAATACAGTCTAACAAGGGGGAGGGGAAAAGAGTGGGGAAGGGCTGGTGAGAGGAGGGAGAGCAATTGGTGGGATCTCCCCTAATGTGCACAATGCAAGGGTATATTTCAAAATAACTAATAGTACTGGCAGAGTATAGTGGCTCACGCCTGTAATCCCAGCACTTGGGAAGCCGAGGCAGGCGGATTGCCTGAGCTCACAGGTTTGAGATCAGCCTAAGCAAGAGTGAGACCCCATCTCTAGAAAAAATAGCCAGGTGTTGTGGCAGGTGCCTATAGTCCCAGCTACTCAAGAGGCTGAGGCAAGAGAATCGCTTGAGCCCAAGAGTTTGAGATTGCTATGAGATATGACGCCAGCGCACTCTACCGAGGGCAACAAAGTAAGACTCTGTCTCAAAAAACAAAAAGAAACAAACAAAAACTAAGAGTAAATTTTAAATGTCTTACCAAAAGAAAAATAAGTGGTGATGGTTATGTTAATCAGTTTGATTTAAGCATTCAACATAGTATATCAAATCATCACATTCATGTATACAGTTATGATATTAATTAAAAATTAAATTTTTAAAATTTCTGGATTAAAAAGACTTTCTCTCAAAAATAAAAAAGTACAAGTCCCCCCATTTAAAATGGCAATTTATACAATGAATATGATATATAATCCTAAGAAAAATGCTTTTGAACACACAGAAAATATGCTATCTTGTGTTTAGATCCAGATATTAGTAACATATAAACTTATTCCTTGGGGTTAGCTATGTCTACAATGCACAAGAAATAAAACACATTCCATGTTTAAAAATCAATTAGTAAAAGTTCCATGAAATATGTAAAATCCCAGATAAACAAGCCAGTACTTGCATACAATAAGTAATTAAGTACTGAATAAATGATTTTGCCTTAAGTAGTCATATAAATTTCTTCTCTTTGTGTTAAAGAATTTAGCCACTAAAAACTAGAATAAAAACAGTATTCCCCTTAAGCTTTGAACTTTTTATTCCCGAGACAGAGTCTTGCTCTGTTGCCCCCAGTAGAGTGGCCATGGCAACATAGCTCACAGCAACCTCAAACGCTTGGGTTCAAGTGATCCTTTTGCCTGAGCCTCCTGAGTTGCTGGGACTACTGGCATGTGCCACCATGCCCAGCTAATTTTTCTATTTTTCGTAGCAATAGGTTCTTACTCTTGCTCAGACTGGTCTTGAACTTCTGAGCTCAAGCAATTTACCCGCCTCTGCCTTCCAGAGTGCTAGGATTACAGGTATGAGTCACCCTGCTCAGCCAAGCTTTGAAAATACTGTTTTAGTCTTATTGTATCAACTTTTAAAAACTGAGAATGATGAAAACCTGGACTGAATGTTAGGAGCCTCAAATTCCAGTCCTGCTCTATATAAATGCTACAAGACTTTGAGCAAGCACTTAATCTTGCTTGAGTACTAGCTTTCCTAGTTATAAAGCCTCGTGTTCTTTGTTCCTCTATCATTCACAGTTAAGATAAATATTTTTACTTCAACTATCATACATTATTCTTTAATATAAAATCTGAACAGAAATAAATACTAGGTCCACTGAACTATCTCTGTGTGGCAATTTAGTATATGTCTAGATCCCACTCATACTAAATGCCAAATATTTAAACAATATGTTATGTTAGCTAATCAGCTTGGGAATTAAAAACAAAAACATGTAGCCTAAGAATTATCGGCCCTTGCTATGAAATTACTGTGAATTTGAAAAAAATATACTAGTGAAACTTAAAACAACTGTAGAACAGCTATGTAAAATCAGACTCTGCAAACAGGCTACCAGATTCATTCTGTACAAATTCTGTGTCTTTAGGCTAACCACACAGGCTAAGTCTCAGTTTATATATCAGTAAAAGGTGGGTAATAATATTAATAACACCTACCTTCATAAGGTTGTTGAGAATAAATGATAAAGCATATACGGTATATGCTACATAGATAGAACAATACTGTGTTTGGCACATACAAAACGCTTGCTCAATGCTATTTTTGCACCTAAAGGTGAGGTCTGCATTTACACAACTGACATTTACTGACTGCCAAGTATTATATGCTAGGCAGAAATAAAAAGGCAAAACTAAGTAAATGTAACTCTATGAGAAGATTTCCTTTAGGGAATGACAGCTAAGTTTCCAAAGGAAGAAGAAAAATTATCCAAGGAAAGAACAAGAAAAGAAGGTTCCAAGAAGATAAAATGGCATGTACAAAGATCTAGAAATAAATACAATGGCACATTAGGCTAGGTGTAGTGGTTCACACAAGTAATTCCAGCACTTTGGGAGATCAAGGTAGAACTGCTTGAGGCCAGGCATTCAAGACCAGCCTAAATAACATAATTTTAAAAATCAGCCAGACACAGTGGCACACACCTATAGCCCTAGCTACTCAGGAGGCTGAGGAAGGAGAATTGCCTGAGCCTGGGAGTTTGAGGTCAAAGTGAGTTATGATGACTCGACCATGCTTTAGCCCCATGGACAGAATAAGACCCTGTCTCAAGGAAAAACAAATTATAAGGTCAAAACAGTGGCAATAGACAGACGTATTAAGAACTCCAAAAAAAATACAATGGAGAAGACTGAATGATAGGAAGGAATCCTAGAGGAATCCTGAATGATAACCACACACAAAAACTGAACAGATCTGGAAAGGCTTAATTTTGGATGCATTGAGTTTGAAGTGTTCCTAAGAGATAGCGAGAAATAATCAAAGAAGAGCTAACAACAATAGTCCATTTCTATATAAGACTCAGAAGAGAAATCTCAGCCAGAAATAAAAAAACAGGAATCATCACCAATTGGGTTTTTTTGAAGTCACGGAAGTGAAAATGCCCAAGAGAAACGTTACATTAAAAATGTGTTTAGAGGGCAGCACCTATGGCTCAGCGGGTAGGGTGCCAGCCCAATATATGGAGGGTTGCGGGTTCCAACCTGGCCCCAGCCAAACTGCAACAAAAAATAGTCAGGTGTTGTGGCAGACGCCTGTAGTCTCAGCATCTCGGGAGGCTGAGGCAAGAGAATTGCCTAAGTCCAAGAGCTGGAGGTTGCTGTGAGCTGTGATAGCACAGCCCTCTACCCACGGCAACACAGTGAGACTCTGTCTCAAAAAAAAAAAAAAAAAGAAGAAGTGTTTAGAGGCTTGGTGCCCGTAGCTCACTGGTTAAGGAGCCTGCCACATACACCAGGGCTGGCGGGTTCGAACACAGCGCAGGCCTGCTAAATAATGACAACAATAACAACAAAAATATCCAGGTGTTCTGGCAGGCACCTCTAGTCCCAGCTGCTTGGGAGGCTGAGGAAAGATAATCACTGGAGCTCAAGAGTTTGAGGTTGCTGTGCGCTATGACACCAGAGAACCATACTGGTGTTGACACAGTTAGACTCTGTCTCAAAAAAAGAAAAAAAATGTGATTAGAACAGAAATTATGGGGACATCACTCTACAGATGACCAATAATATTACCACTCTCAAGAATGGTGTGTAGGCTCAGCACCCATGCTCAGTGGTTAGGGGGCTGGCCACATGCACCCGGGCTGGTGGGTTTGAACCTAGCCCAGGCCTGCTAAAAACAAAAAATAGCCAAGTATTGTGGCAGGTGCCCATAGTTCCAGCTACTTGGGAGGCCGAGGCAAGAGAATCGCTTGAGGGTGGCAGCTGTGGCTCAAAGGGGTAGGGCGCCGGCCCCATATGCCAGAGGTGGCAGGTTCAAACCTAGCCCTGGCCAAAAATTGGAAAAAAAAAATTAAAAAAAGAGAATCGCTTGAGCCCACAAGGTTGAGTTGTGATGCCACAGCACTCTACCGAGGGTGACATAAGAGACTCTGTCTCAAAAAAAGAAAAAAGAACGTTGTCTAGAGTTCAAAATTCCTTAAAACTCACCTAAAACTCAATACTTGCCTCTTTCATTTAAGGTATCATAGAAGAAAGTGTGAGTAAAACTCTTATAGGGATGAACTCTTATCTAAATAAATCAAACTATCATTTATAACTTGAAACTTTCTTTTCGAGACAGGGTCTTGCTGTCACCCAAGTTGCCATGCAGTGGCATCCTCGTAGCTCACAGGAACCTGGGCTAACGAGATCCTTCTGCCTCAGCCTCCACAGCAGCTTGGACTATAGGTTGTTATTTTTATTATTTATTTATTTATTTATTTTTGAGACAGAGTCCAACTATGTGGCCCTTGGTAGAATGCCCTGGTGTCACAGCTCACAGCAAACCTCAAACACTTGGGCTTAAGCGAATTCTCTTGCCTCAGCCTCCCAAGTAGCTGGGACTATAGGAGCCCACCACAACACCTGGCTAATTTTTTCTTTTCTTTTTTTTTTTTTTGCGTTTTTTGGCCACAGCTGGGTTTGAACCTGCCATTTTTGGTATATGGGGCTGGTGCCCTACTACTTTGAGTCACAAGTGCCGCCCCAAAGCCTGGCTAATTTTTTGTTATTGTAGTTGTCATTGTTTAGCAGGCCTGGGCCAGGTTCGAACCCACCAGCCCCAATGTATGTGGCTGGCATCTTAACCACTGAGCTATAAGCACTGAGCCTATCTTTTTGTTTATTTTTATTTTTTGTAGAGACAGAGTCTCACTTTATCACCTTTGGTAGAGTGCTGTTCTGTCACAGCTCACAGCAACCTCCAACTCCTGGGCATAGGCAATTATCTTGCCTCAGCCTCCTGTGTAGCTGGGACTACAGGCACCCGCCACAATGCCCAGTTATTTTATTTTTATTTTTTTGTAGAGACAGAGTCTAACTTTATTACTCTCTGTAGAATGCTGTGGCATCACACTGCTCACAGCAACCTCCAACTCCTGGGCTTAGGCGATTCTCTTGCCTCAGCCTCCAGAGCAGCTGGGACTACAGGCACCCGCCACAATGCCTGGCTATTTTTTTGTTGCAGTTTGGCCGGGGCCGGGTTTGAATCCACCACCCTGGGTTTATAGGCCAGCGCCCTGCCCACTGAGCCACAGGCGCCACCCAATACCCAGCTATTTTTTTGTTGAGGTTTGGCCAGGGCCAGGTTTGAACCTGCCACCCTCGGTATTTGGGGCCGGCGCCCTACCTACTGAACCACCGGCACCGCCCCCTAATTTTTACTTTTGTATAGATGAAAGATGGAGTCTCACTATGTTGCCTAAGCTGGTTTCAAACTTCTGGCTTCAAGTGATCCTCCAGCCTCAGCCTCCCAAACCTCTGGGATTATAGGAATGAGCCACCAGGTCCAGCCTATAACTTGGTACTTTTTAGTCAATTACCTGAAATGCAGATTTAAGCAACAGATGGAACAAGAAGCAACCACAAAAGACAATTAGAAAGCTTAACCAAAAGCTTAAGATGAAAATCAGGAGTGGTATCTCCAAAAATCAAAGCAAGAAGGGTGACCAGCCTAAGCAAGAGCAAGACTCCCCCCCACTATCAAAAGTAGAAAAAAATTAGCCAGGCACCATGGCACATGGCTACAGCCCCAGCTACTTGAGAGATGGAGGCAGGAAGATCACTTGAGCCCAGGAGTTTGAGGTTGAAGTGAGCTATGATGATGCTAGTGTACTCTACTCAGAGCAACAGAGTGAGACTGCCACAAAAAGAAAAAAAAAGGAGCACTAAAGTGTTACAGTGAGATCAGACATGATAAATTGTTTGAGGAAATACTAATCATAAATCAAGCATGGCTATACTGCATACATTACATATATACTACATATATAATTAGTATAATATAATGTCTTCTCCCCTAACCTTAATAGGGCTAGAAAATTCTGCTGGGCAGAAGGCCAGGATCAAAATAAAAAATGCCACTGGAACAAGAAAGCGGTTATAATAATGGCATGAATGAAATGGAGAGGAATAGGGAATAGACAGAAGAAAGCATATGTAAATGATATTTTAGATCTGTATTCAAAATGCCCTTCTAGCTTTGATCTTAAAAAAAAAAAAAAAAAAATTCAGGCTCAGTGCCTGTGGCTCAAGTGGCTAAGGTGCCAGCCACATACACCTGAGCTGGTGGGTTTGAATCCAGCCAGGGCCCGCCAAACAACGACAGCTGCAACCAAAAAATAACTGGGCATTGTGGTGGGTGCCTGAAGTCCCAGTTACTTGGGAGGTGGAGACAGGAGAATCGCTTGAGCCTAGAAGTTGGAGGTTCCTGTGAGCTGTGATGCCAAAGCACTCTACCCAGGGTAACAGCTTGAGGCTCTGTCTCAAAAAAAAAAAAAAAAAATCGGCTCAGGGTGGCACCGGTGGCTCAAAGGCGTAATGCCCAAGCCCCATATACCCGAGATGGGGGTTTCAAACCTGGCCTCCGTCAAAAACTGCAAAATACTGCAAAAAAATAAAATAAAATAAAATAAAAAATTCAGATCAGCGCTTGTAGCTCAAGAGGCTAAGGTGTCAGCCACACACACAGGAACTGGCAGGTTCGAATCCAGACCGGGGCCTGCCAAACAATGACAACTATAACCAAAAAAAGTAGCCATGTGTTGTGGCAGGCGCCTGTAGTCCCAGCTACTTGGGAGGCTGAGGTAAGAGGATCGCTTAAACCCAAGAGTTTGAGGTTGCTGTGAGCTGTGATGCTGCAGCACTCTACCCAGGGCAACAGCTTGAGACTCTGTCTCAAAAATAAATAAATAAATTCTTTTTTGGAGACAGTGTCTAACTCTGTCACCCTGGCTAGAGTGCTGTGGCCAAACTCTCGTTGGACTCAAGCAATCCTCTTGCCTCAGCCTCCTGAATATCTAGGACTATAGGCAAGCACCACCCCACCTGGCTAATTTTTCTTTTCTTTCTTTTGAGACAGTCTCACTCAGTCACCCTGGGTAGAGTGTGGTGGTGTCATAGCTCACAGCAACTTCAAACTCATGGGCTCAAGTGATCCTCTTGCTTCAGTCTCCCCAGTAGCTGGGAGCTAGAGACATCTGGATATTTTTTTTCTTTTGGATAATTTTTCTATTTTTAGCAGAGACAGGGCTTCCCTTTGCTCAGACTGGAAATTTTTCTATTTTTAGTAGGCACAGGGTCTTGCTCTTGATCAGGCTGATTTCAAACTTCTGAGCTCAAGGATCCTCCCTCCTTAGCCTCCCGGAGTGTTAGGATTATAGGCATGAGCCACAGTCCCTGGCCTTAAAATTTTTGTTTAAAACCTCTTATTCTGGGTGGTGCCTGTGGCTCAGTGGGTAGGCGCCAGCCCCACATTCCAAGGGTGGAGGGTTCGAACCCAGCCCTGGCCAAACTGCAACAAAAAAACAGCCAGGCGTTGTGGCAGGCCCCTGTAGAGCCAAGCTACTGGGGAGGCTGAGGCAACAGAATCACCTAAGCCCAGGAGCTGGAGGTTGCTGTGAGCTGTGACGCACAGCACTCTACTAAGGGTGACAAAGTAAGACTCGCTAAAAAAAAAAATAAATAAATAATAATAATAATAAATAAAACCTCTTATTCTAATGTACCCATTTCAACATTTTCAACATTTTTTTTCGGAAACCTTGAATTCCGGTCTATGTGTTTATTGAGTATATACATGTAAAAGGTACTAGTGTAAGGCAAACACATGATAAAGTTCCTGCCATCATGGCCTATGTAACAATGGAGGATTAAAAAACATACAAAAGACATAAGTGTCTAGCCAGGCGTCCTCAAACTTTTTAAACAGGGGGCCAATTCACTGTCCCTCAGACCATTGGAGGGCCAGACTATAGTTTTAAAAAAAAACTATGAACAAATTCCTGTGTACACTATAAATATCTTATTTTGAAGTAAAAAAACAAAACAGGAATAGATGCCTCATGTGGCCCGTGGGCCGCAGTTTGAGGACCCCTGTGAATGGAACAAATATATGGGAAGAACAGGTCAAATTAATTTCTTTCTTTTCTTCTTTTTCTTTTAATTTTTGGAGGTAGAATCTCGATTCTGTTGCCCAGGCTGGTGTGCAGTGGTGCAATCTTAGTTCACTGTAGCCTCCAACTCCTGGGCTCAAGTGATCGTCCCAACTCAGTCTTTTCAGTAGTTGAAACAACAGACACATGCCAACAAACGCTGGTCTTAAAATCCTGGTCATAAGAATTCCCCCTGCCTTGACCTCCCAAAGTTCTGAGATTACAGGTGTAAGCTACCACGCCTATCCAAATTCATTTTTTTATTCAACAAACATAAGAGGTATGTGCCAGGAAATGAGCAAGGTACTAAAGATAAACAGTTACAAAAAAAAAAAAAAAAAAAAAAGGCACTCATCAGACAGGATGAACGCCTTCAAAAAGCTCACAATTAGGCTGGGAGGTGGGGTTACAAACAAAAGGAAAACAAAGTAATAAAATAATTACAAACTATCAAATGAAGGAAGAAAAAAAGAGGTGCAAAGATAGAGAATCTGGCGAAAGAGAACACAATGATCTGCTGGGCCAGGCTTGGTGCCTCACGCCCATAATCCTAGCACCCTGGGAGGCTGAGGTGGGTGGACTATTTGAGATCACAAGTTTAAGATCAGCCTGAGCAAAAGCAAGACCTTGTCTCTACTAAAAACAGAAAAACTGAGGCAAGAGGATTACTTTAGACTGAGTAGGGGTTGCTGTACGCTATGCTGTATGCTATGTATGACAGCTTAAGACTCTGTCTCAAAAAAAAAATAAATAAATGAATAAATAAATAAAGAGGACACAATGATTAATGAAAACCTGCACCAAACATAGAGCAGCTGAAAGTTTATAAGTGATCCTCCTGCCTCAGCTTTCTGAGTAGGTAGGATACTACAGGCACATACTACCACACCTGGCTAATTTTTTCTTATTTTTTGTAGAGACAGGATCTCATTATGCTGCCCAGGCTGGTCTCAAACTCCGGCCCTCCAGCGATGCTCTAGTCTTGGCTGCCCAGTGTTAGGATTATAGCCACCAGCGCTACACCCAGCCAGTACAGCCACTTTAGAAAAGAGTAATTTGGTGATTCCTTAAAAGGTTATAACATTGCCACATTACCCTACACCTAAAGAAATAAAACATGCATTCCTATAAAGACTTACATGCAGCAATATTTACAATTGCTAAAAAGTGAAAATAACTGGGAGAGGGATGGGGTCTTGGTATGTGACACATCTTTTGGGGGCAAGAAACAATTGTAAGAGGGACTTTATTTACAAATGCAATCCATGTAACCTGGTTTCTTGTACCCTCAATGAATCCCCAACAACAAAAATAAATAAATAAAAATAAAAAAGTGAAAATAAGTCAAATGTCCATCAAAACCATTTGGACAAATAAAATGTGTTTTATCTATATAATGAAATACTATTTTGCTGTAAGTACTTACATGTTAAGTTCTGACACATGTTACAACATGGATGAATCTCAAAAACATTATATTCAAAGCCAGATACAAACACATAATTTATGATTTCATTTATAAGAAATGTGAAGAAAGGGCAAATTTCCAGAGACAAAAAAATGAATTAGTGGTTACCTAGGGCTGGGAGAAGAATGAAAAGTGACTGTAAATGAACCTGAAGTTTCTTACTGGTGACACTAGTGATATAAATGTCCTAAAAAACATTTAATTATGTACTTAAAATGAGAAAATGTAATGGAATATAAATTAAATTTTATTAAACTGTTAATTTTTTAATAAAGTGAGGGAGAGAGGCAGAGGTAAAAAAGGAAAAAAAGTGACATTAGAGGGGAATAGCCCTAAATTTAATGTCATTGGTACTTTGGGGGGGGGAGAGTGTCTTAATTTGCTTGGCTATTAAGACTGCCCCAGGGTAGAAAAGAGGAATTCCTACAGACTGCATCATTAAGGCTCTCTTGGGGCGATCAGAGGTGGGTTCTATAGAACATCAGAGGGAAAGGGGTTTGAATAGCATTTCTTCCTTCTCTCCCAGCATCACAACCAAGGTTCTGGCCATGCTGCACACCTTTATAACTATAGCGCCTGCTAGACTCCAATAACTACTGCCCATTCATGGGCCCAATAGAGGCTTCCTAGTGCTCCCACTCTCTCAGTGCCTCTATATCCCTTGTTGGTTCTCTTAACGTCACCCCCAACTATCAAAATAGACCATTCATTTAAGTGGCCTCGGATGAGTCATTTAAATAAAACGTTTCCTACAAAGTCACCAGTCAATAACTGGTATAAAGGATGTACAACTAGTACTTTGTACCATGTTATTCTTAAATCAAGTTTAATGGCTTGAGAGATATAAATTTTAACTACTAGAAACATTATTAATAATCTTTACCCCAATCCTATTTTATTTATTTTTCACTTAGTTAAACAGATGTTTCTGTTTTCACTAAGCAACATGAAAACTAGAGAATAGTACAGAATTTCCTGTCTAGCAGAATGGTACAGTATATTCGAAAACCACTGAGCTCCAAACAGTATACACAACAAAAAAGAGACAAATTTTGGCATTTGTAACAGATACCGAAGAAACATACTGCCAAAGTCAGTGTTTGTTGTTTCACAGGGAAATGTGATGGGGATACTGCATATGCTTGGGTATATCCATGATAACAACCACCAAGGTCTGGATTGGACACAACTCCAAAATTCCATTTGATCATCTTCGTTTTTTTTGTTTTTTTGAGAAAGACTCTCACTATGTTGCCCTCAATAGTGCTGTGCCGTCACAGCTCACAGCAACCTCAGACTCTTGGGATTAAATGATTCTCTTACCTTAGCCTCCAAAGTAGCTAGGACTACAGGTGCCCACCACAACGCCCAGCTATTTTTTTGTTGCAGTTGTCATTGTTGTTCAGCAGGCCTGGGCTGGGTTTGAACCCGCCTGCCTTGATGTATGTTGCTGGTGCCCTAACCACTGAGCTAAGGGCGTGGCGCCCCATCATCCTTTTTTTTTAAGTCTCCATCTTTTTTAATGGCTGAATAGTATTCCATGGTATACATATACCACAGCTCGTTAATCCATTCCTAGGTTGGTGGGCATTTAGGCTGTTTCCACGTTTTAGTGATTGTAAATTGAGCTGTGATGAACAGTCTAGTATAAGTGTACTTATGGTAAAAGGATTTTTTTCCTTCTGGGTAGATGTCCAGAAATGGGATTGCAGGATCAAATGGGAGGTCTAGTTTGAATTGAGGGTTCTCTATACTTCCTTCCAGAAATGTTGTATTAGTTTGCAGTCCCACCAGCAGTGTAAAAGTGCTCCCTTCTCTCCATATCCATGCCACCATCTGCAGTTTTGAGATTTTGTGATGTGGGCCATTCTTGCTGGGGTTAGATATCTCAGAATGCTGTTACAACTCATTTCTCAGGTGTTTTTATTGATTTCCCCATTTCACTTTGCCTTGTTTGATCCACAATTTGTTCATACTTTTGCACACAAGGAAGTTCTGAATATATAGATATATTCTATCAGTCCTCATTTATTCCTAGTCAGAAGGCATGTTTTCATATGCAAACATAAAATATTAATGTGCCTTTTTCTCAGCTGTGTTTTCTGTCAAGGAGAATGTTCTGTGGCTGGTCATTTTCACCTCCTTTAGGTTCTTTTTCCTCTTCCTCTGATGTTGATACAAAGTTGTATACTCTTACATCCATCAACTAGATGTATATTCACTTTATTTTTAATTAAAAGTTCTGCCACATCTGGGTGGGTTTCTGTCAGAGCAAGGAAGAGTGGTGTGGTGTCTTTCTTGTTCATTATTTCTTTAGTGCCACCATGTTCAAGGAGTTTTGTTGCACTCTCTACATTGCCTCTGTGGACAGCGTAGTGGAGAGCACAGTTACCGTGGGTATCAGCAATATTGGGATCGGCACCATGTTCTAGGAGAGTGACGCACTGCGGTCTCTCACATTGCACGGCCTTTATCAGAGGTGTCCTCTCTTCAGCATCTCTGATGTTCAGATCACAGTTCTTGTCAACCAACATAATGGCCACCCCGGCACAGCCTCCTGCGCAAGCCAAATGCAAAGCACTCCTTTTTTTTTTGGCTGGGGCTGGGTTTGAACCCGCCGCTTCCGGCATATGGGACCTGCGCCCTACTCCTTTGAGCAACAGGCACCGCCCCTCACTCCTTCTTGTCATACGAATTTAACTTATTTCTCTTCAAATGGAGCCTGCATCATGTGGGGGTCACCCTCGTGGGCAGCTCTGTGGAGAGTCTTGAGGTCCGCATCTTTGATGTAATACACCCTTGGTGAGAAGACTGGGTCGTTTATTCTGGGCCAAGTACTTGGGGACGAAAGGGGCAAGACTGTTTTGCCCTTCTCGTCCTGCAGCTAACATATTCTTTTAAATAGGGCTCCTGGATCTGTAGACACCCTTCCCTCCACCCACTCCCCTCAGCTTTTCTTCCCCTGCGTAGCCCTAGACTGGCGCGTCAACCGGATGTGGTGGCAACTCCAGGGAGCAAGCCCCGCGATTCCACCGACAGACCCTTAACAGCCAAAGCCAGACAACGCCAGTGCGCGAGCGCAGGAAGACCCGAGCTCGCCAACCCCATCATCTTTCTTTTCTATTTCTTTTTCTTTTCTTTCTTTCTTTCTTTTTTTTTTTTTTTTTTGAGACAACAATCTGGCTTTGTCACCCTTGGTAGAGTGCCCTAACGTCAGAGCTCACAGCAACTTCAAAATCTTGGGCTCAAGTCATTGTCTTGCCTCAGCCTCCCAGTAGCTGGGACTACAAGGGCGCCTGCCACAACGCTTGCCAGGCTATTTTTAGACACGGGGTCCCGCTCTTACTCAGGCTGGCCTCAAACTCCTGAGCTCAGGCAATCTACTTGCCTGGGCCTCCCAAAGTGCTAGGATTACAGGCATGAGCCACCATGCCCCGACCCCTTTTCTATTTCTTTTCTTTTCTTTCTTTCTTTTTTTTTTTTTTTTGAGACAGAGCCTTCAGCTGTCACCCTGGGTAGAGTGCTCTGGCATCACAGCTCACAGCAACCTCAACTCCTGGGCTTAAGCGATTCTCGTCTCAGCCTCCCAAGTAGCTGGGACTACAGGCGCCCGCCACATCGCCGGACTATTTTTTGGTTGCAGCCGTCATTGTTGTTTGGCAGGCCGGGCTGGATTTCAACCCGCCAGCTCAGGCGTATGTGGCTCGCACCTTAGCTGCTTGAGCCATAGGTGCCAAGCCCCTTTTCTATTTCTGTCATCACCTGTATTACCAAATTTTCTTCTGAATGAAGACAAAACTTTCAGGTCCTACCTTCCCCATCCCCCAAAATGTATTAATTAATATATATTTTTTGAGACAGAATCTCATTCTGCCGCCCTAGGTAGAGTACTGTGGCATCATCATAGCTCACAGCAACCTTAAACTCTTAGACTCAAGTGATTCTCTTTCCTCAGACTCCCCAGTAGCTGGGACTACAGGCACCTACCACAACATATGGCTAGTTGGGGTGAGGGTGGGGGTGTAGGGTTTTTTTTTTCTATTTTTAGTAGAGTTGGGGTCTCACTCTTGCTCACCCAGCACTCTGGTGAGATTATAGGCGTAAGCCACTGTGCCCATCCGATGCTTTTTTTTTTTTTAAAGAAATACATCTTGTCAAAAAGGAAATTAGTTTGTGGCTCAAATTGTTGCATATATTAACTACCTATAATGTCCAGACATGTATTTAAGAGACAGACAAAAATGGTCATATTAGTCTTGGATGATTAACTCATTTTGGGCTACAAAGGAATTATTAAAAATGAACTAACATATGGCTGGTCACTTCTCACAACACATAACAGAGTTCATATTTCCATCATCAAAATATATAGGTGCTAGGTAATGTTTTATTTCAGCAACTTCAATCTATCATTTTAGTTTGTGGCCTAGTTTTTCCTTAACCAAATTAAAATTTTCTTCCATTTTGGAAAAACTAGTAGAGCCAAGTTTTTAAATATATCATAATTTTCTTCATTATTATCAGCACAGTTTAGGATTTCTGGCATTTGATGACAAAAGTCTGCCTAAAAATACATATTAGCTGGGCATAGTGGTACATGCCTATAGTTCTAGCTACTTGGGAGGCTGAGGCATGAGTACGCTTGGGCAACAAAACAAAACCCTGTGTCTAAAAAAAGTTAATAAAAAATAAAAATACACATTTATCACAAAATCCACATTTGCATAGATACTAGATTTACAGACATTTTTTATATACATCTGGTTTAATATAAGAATTTATACTGGGTAAGGTGGCTCACGCCTGTGATCCTAGCACACAGACTAGGTGAGAGGTAGAGGCAGAAGGATTACATGAGGTCAGGAGCTCAAGATCAGCCTGAGCAAGAGCAAGACCAAAACCCACTTCTACTTACTAAAAACAAAAAGAAAGAGAGAGAGAGAGAGAGAGAGAAACTTAGCCCAGTGTAGTGGTACATGCCTACCGTCTCAGTTACTCAAAAAGCTGAGGCAGGAGGATTGCTTGAGCCCAGGAGTTGGAGGCTACAGTGAATATGATGATGCCACTGCACTCTAGCGGGGGCAGCAGAGGGAAACTCTGCCTCTAAAAAAAGAAAACAAAGAAACAAACAAAAAAACAAATTCACTAACATTTTAGGGTAGAAAAAGACTTTCAGGTGAATCAAAATAAAAAGTTATAATAGGCTCAGCACCTGTGGCTCAAGCAGCTAAGGTGCCAGCCACATACACCTGAGCTGGCGGGTTGGAATCTAACCTGGGCCTACCAAACAACAATGATGGCTGCAACAAAAAATAGCCGGGCATTGCGGCAGGCGCCTAAGGTCCCAGCTACTTGCGAGGCAGAGGCAGGAAAATCGCTTGAGCCCAGGAGTTGGAGGTTCCTGTGAGCTGTGATGCCGCAGCACTCTACCCAGGGTGACAGGTTGAGGCTCTGTCTTAAAAAAAAAAAAAAAAAAAAAAAAAAAAGTTATAATAATGTTCATTGTAACACTCAATGTACTGTTTTTTCTCTATAAATTTTTAGACAAGTAACTCAAAATTATGTAGAAGCTCCAAGGTTTGATACTTGTGTTTTCCTAAGGAAATTTCCAGAAATTTGTAAGTTCATTAGACAAAGACTTATAATAAAACCCCTAATTATTTTATACAATTATATTTGTACTAGTCTATTCATACTATTTTAACTGTAATATTCTGTTGTAAGATTGACCTCACTGGATGAATCACATTACCTGACTTCAAATTCTACCGAGCTGCAGTAACCAAAACAGCATGGTACTGGGATAGAAAAAGACACAGAGACCAAAAGAAGAGACTTGAGAACCCAGAAATAAATCCACACATCCACAGTGAACTTATCTTCAACAAAACTGCCAAGAACAGACAGTGAGAAAAGGGCAGACTCATCAATAAATGGTGCTGGGAAAACTGGATATCATATGAAAATAGGCCCTCATCTGTCACCATACATAAAAATCAATCAAAATGAATTAAAGACTTAAATATAAGAGCTGAAATTATAAAATTACTAACAGAAAATATTGGAGAAACACTTCAGGACATTGGTTTGGGCAATTAATTCTTGAGTAATACCCCCAAAGTATAGGTAACCGAAGGAATATTGGACAAATGGTGTAATATCAAGCTAAAATTCTATGCAACAAAAGAAACAATCAACAAAAGGAAGAGACAACCCACAGAACAGGACAAAATATTTGTAAACTACCCACCTGATAAGGCACTAATAAACTAGAATACAGAGGAGCTCAAAAAACTCAATAGGAAAAAAATCAAATAACCCAATTAAAAATGAGCAAAAGATCTGAATAGATATTTCTCAAAAGAATAAATGGACAACATTTGGAGAAATGGGAATCTTTATACCCTGTTGGTGGCAATGTAAATTAGCACTGAGAATGGAGAAGGGTGCTGAAGTTCCTCAAAAAACAGGGGGGGGGAAATTAGCATATGACCCACCAATCCTATCGCCTGGTATATATCCAAATGAGGGGAAATTAGTATATAGAAAAGATCATCTATACGCTCCTGTTTATTACAACACTATTCCAACAGCCAAGCTTTGGAAGCCTAAATGTCCATCAATAGATGAATGGATAAAGAAATGGTGGTGCAAGGATACAGTATTATATAGCCATGAAAAGGAATGAAATCCTGCCATTTGCAACAACATAGATAAAAATAAAGAACATTATGTTAAATGAAATAAGCCAAGCACAGAAAGATAAATGTCCCATGTTCTCACCCACATGTGGAAGATAAATATTAAAAACTGATCTCATGAAGACAGAAAGTAGAATGATGGTTACCAGAGGCTAAGAAAGGTAGTGAGGAGGGAAGAATAAAGTGGGGATGGTTAATGGGTGCAAAAGTATAGTCTGATAGTATGAATAATATTTGATAACACAACAAAGTGACTATGATGAATAAATTAGAGTATATTTTAAAATAAATGCAACAGTGGAATTGTAGTGTTCCTAACAGAAAGAAATAATAAATCCCTGAGGTGATAGATACCTCATCTACGCTAATTTGATTAATTCACACTGCATGCCTGTATCAAAATATCACATGTACCCTATAAAGATATACAACTAGTATGTACCCATAATAATTAAAAATAAAAAAAGATTGATTTCAGGTATTAAAAGCAGAACATTTTAGACTGCCTTAAAATATCCTACATATTGTGGTTATGTCAAAAAAAATTTAAGCCTAATCCTTCAGAATTATCTTTCATACTATGACTGAAAGAGATTACATATATGGTCTGAAATTTGCTTTAAAATACATGGAAGGTAGGGAGAGAAAAGTAATATGGACCAGAGGGGGTGAAAAAAAAAGAAATACTGACCATGTTTTAAACTGCTGAAGCTGGGTAACAGATATATAGTATCAATTATACTTTTCTCTCTAAGTTGTTTGGTTTGAAATATTCCCAAAGTGTTGTTTTTTTAATAGTAAAGAAAATCAACTTTAGGAGGCTAATTCTAGATTACCAATTCACAACAAAGGTTAATGCAGAAGGAATTATAGAGATCTAAAAAAGATCTCCTAAAACACTATTCAAATGTCATAATATACAAGCCACAAGTTTACTATCTTTTAAATTTTCTTTAATAAACAGGCCTGTTTAAGTACAAATAAAAGACATATCCCTCAAAAGTACACTTTATATCTGTGAGAATTTTGCTAACATGACTTTCTTAACAGAAAGCATAGTAGATCAAAGTTAATTAGCTGGCATACTATAATAGATTTGCTTGTAATATAGTAAAAAGTCTAAAATCTTTTAACTTTTATGCTTTATTAAAACACAATTTATGTAGCCAGGCATTGTGGTGGGCGCCTGTAGACTCAGCTACTTGGGAGGCTGAGGCAAGAGAATCGCTTAATTAAGCCCAGGAGTTGGAGGTTGCTGTGAGCTTTGACGTCTCAGCACTCTATCCAGGGCAACATAGTAAGATTCTGTCTCAAGAAAAAACAAAAAACCAAAAACACAATTTATGCTCTTATAAGCACGTCTAATTATTATCATGTTAAAGAGGTTCATATTTGAGCCAAAAACTTCATGTTTATCAGAGTAATGTTTACCTTGCAGTTTTGATTAATATGAGAAATGTTTTAAAATGTTAAAAGTCATCTAATTTAAGCAGATCCAAGCAAAAGTATTTAGTTTATCTACATTTTTGTGTCTGCTTCACTGGGTCAGACAAATCTGATCTCAATTTACTTAAATAGGATAAGTGATCACACAGTAATGAAAATAATGGCATTAGGTCATATGAAAATTCATTTATTTTGGCCAGGCGGGGTGGTTCACACCTGTAATCCTAGCACTCTGGGAGACCAAGGCGGGTGGACTGCGTAAGTTCATGAGTTTGAAACTGTCCTGAGCCAGAGATCTCATCTCTAAAAATGCAGCTGGGCATTATGGTGGGCACCTATAGTCCCAGCTACTTGGGAGGCTGATAAAAGAGAATCACTTGAGCCCAAGAGTTTGAGGTTGCTGAGAGCTATGACACCAGAGCACTCTACTGAGGGGGCAATCTACTGAGGGCAACAAAGTGAGATTCTGTCTAAAAAAAAAATTCGTAATTTTATGTTTAGTTACACCCCATAAATGCCTACAGGCCTAGCAACACAGGAAAAGCTATATGGTCAGGATCTGTAAAGAACCTTTAACTTATGGGAGCCAAATTCAAACTCTGAAATATTAGATAGGCCAAAGCAGAATATGTGCACATTAGGTAAGTTCTTTATTTAATCAATATTTATCGAGCACTTATATGCCCAGTTAGGTGGTAGTGGGGTATGTGTGTGTGTAGGGGGAACAGCTAAAGTTTTGTCAAGAAACACCCAAACTAAGCCAGGTGCAGTGGCTCACACCTGTAATACCAGCATTTTGGGAGGCTGAGGCATGTGCAGTGCTTGAGCACAGATGGTCAAGACCAGCCTGAGCAAGAGCAAGACCCCCTTTCTACTCAAAATAGAAAAACTAGCCAGGCACCATGGCTGGCATCTATAGTCCTAGCTACTCGGGAGGCTGACGCAAGAGGAGCTCTTTAGCCCAAAAGTTTCAGGTTGCTATGAGCTGTGATGCCATGGCACTCTACCCAGGGTGACAAAGGGAGTATCTGTCTCCAAAAAAAAAAAAAGAAGAAGAAGAAAACACCCAAGGTAAAGGACAGAGACTAACAATAAATAAGAAAAGGGAAATATTTTAATAACAAGTTTGCAAGATTTGCAAGTGCCACGATGAAACTTTAAGCAGGGCTTGACAATGATGGGGGGAGAGACCATTCTATTGAAGGTACTAAGGAGAGGCCAGTGAATGACATAAAACAGAAAGCCATAAAGAGTAATTGAGGGAAGAGTCGTCCTGGTAGAGAAAACCACTCAAAAGACCCTGTAGTCCCGCTACCATTCAAGGTACAGTGAAAAAAAATGGTATGTTTCATTCAAATACAAAAAAGACAAGGCAGAATCTGGTATCATGGTTCTGCCAAAAAAAAGTAATATGCTGAAACCAGGCCCACATCCTTCTATTTACCTTTTCATATCACACAAACGCCTACACATATTCATACTCACATATTCATGCTAGCCCATCAATTAACAAGCGCCCACTATTGACCAGAGTACAGAAAAGCCTAGAATGGAAAGCACCAGCTAGACTGGCTTGAGTAAAAATTAGGAGAATGTTTAGTAAAAGCCTAGTAACAAAAAAAAAAAAAAGAAAATCACCTAGCATGTTGCTAAAATTAAAAATAGCAACAGCAGCAACAAGGATAAACATTTAACAAATAAGACCTTTTTGTAATCAAATTAAGCAAAGGAGGAATTTGATCTTTACAAAACTTACGGTCTCATTAATTAATGGCAAAAGAAACATTTTTTTTCTTTCTTTCTTTTTTGAGACAGAGCCTCAAGCTATCGCCCTGGGTAGAGTGCCATGGTGTCACAGCTCATAGCAACCTCAAACTCCTGGGCTTAAGCGATTCTCTTGCCTCAGCCTCCCAAGTAGCTGGGACTACAGGCGCCCATGACAACGCCCCGCTATTTTTTGCTTGTAGTTGTCATTGTTGGCAGGCCCAGGCCAGATGCGAACCCATCAGCTCTGTTGTATGTGGCTGGTGCCTTAGCCGCTTGAGCTACGGGCGCCACCCTATTTTCTTCTTTTTAAGAGACAGGGTCTCAGCTTGGCACCTGTTGTTCAGTGGCTAGGGCGACAGCCATATACACCAGAGCTAGCATGTTCAAACCCAGCCTGGGCCTGCTAAATGACAACTACAAAAAAAAATAGCTGGGCGTTGTGACAGGAGCCTGTAGTTCCAGCTGCTTGGGAGGCTGAGGCAAGAGAATTGCTTAAACCCAAGAGTGACATTGCTGTGAGCTGTGACATCACAGCGCTCCACGGAGGGCAACATAGTGAGACTTTGTTTCTTAAAAAAAAAAAAAAAGAAAGAAAAGAAAAGAAAGGGTCTCACACTGTCATCTAGGCTGGAGTGCAGTGACATGATCACAGATCACTGTAGCCTCAACTTCTGAGCTCAGGGGATCCTCCCACTTCAGCCTCCCAAGTAGCTGGGACCATACATGCAAACCACCATACCTGGCTAATTTTTAAAATTTTTTGTAGAGACAGGGGTCTCACTATGTCGTCCAACCTAGTCTTAAACTCCTGGGCTCAAGCAATCCTGCCTAGGCTTCCCAAAGCACTAGGATTACCCAGTTATCCTGGGTAATTACCAGTTATCGTGCCAGGCCCATAAGAAACTGAAGCACCCTGTTTCTTTTCTTTCTTCCTTTTTTTTTTTTTGAGACTCTTTATCCCCTAAAACCTTAACCTCTGAAATTTCACTATTATCTCTATACAAATGTCTAATCAGGCTCCTAAATTCATCTCCCTGGTCTTGTCAGCTGATGACAAATACTTTGAAGAAAATAAAAGTACTGGAATAAAGAAAACTGATAGATTTGGTAGTCAGGGAAGGCCTTTGTGTCAGGTGAACATGATAATCACTGCACTAGGGAAGTCCTCTGCGAAGAGATGCATTACCATCACCTACAACCTTGGTAGAGTGCAAATTCTTGGGCTCCACCAGTAATCCCAGAAGCTCAGAGATTGGGGCCCAGCAACTGTGTTTCAACAACCCCTCTGGGTGATTCTAAAGGTCCACAGATCTACTGTAAGATCATGTCAGGGAAGAGAATCGTCAAATTTGTTCTTGCCTTGGGACATATGCAAAGCATATGAGGACCAGCTGTTAGCTCAGATCTCAGGGAAATGCTACTTCCTCAAGAAAGAAAATTTCTTTTTTTTTTTTTGCTTGCCTGTTCCCCCCCCCCCCCAACAGCCCAAGAATTTAAGCACTACAAGAACAGTAGGGGTGGGGGTGGGGGTGGGGGTGGGGTTTTGTTTTTATAGAGACAAGGTCTTAATCTGTCAACCAGTCTGGAGTACAGTGGTCCAAGCATAGCTCAATGCAGCCTCAAACTCCTACTTTCAAGCAATCCTCATGCCTCAGCCTCCTGAGTAGCTAGAACTACAGTATAGGCACTTGCCACCAAGCCACCACTAAGCCTAGCTAATTTCTGTTTGTTTTTAGAGGCAGAACCTCCTTCTGTTTGCCCAGGCTCCTCAAACACCTGGCTTCAAGTGATCATACTGCCTTGGCCTCCCAAAAGGATGGGGACTATAGGTATGAGCCACCAAACACCACCAAGAACAGAGATTTTGTGTCTTTTTTTTTTTTTTTTGAGACAGAGCCTCAAGCTGTCGCCCTGGGTAGAGTTCCATGGCATCACAGCTCACAGCAACCTCCAACTCCTGGAATCAAGCGATTCTCCTGCCTCTGCCTCCCAAGTAGCTGGAACTACAGGCACCCGCCACAATGCCCGGCTATTTTTTGGTTGCAGCCATCATTGTTGTTTGGTGGGCCCGGGCTGGATTTGAACCCGCCAGCTCAGGTGTATGTGGCTGGCGCCTTAGCCGCTTGAGCCACAGGCGCCGAGCCAAGATTTTGTGTCTTAAACTGCCACTGAAGCCCCAAGGTCTAGTTCCTTAAGTGTGGGCTTCTGAATGAATCCAAATTTTACAGAACAAATCCTTTCATTAAAAGGGGTCCTAATTTAGGGCTTTCACGTGAAAGCTATAACCCAGTTACAACCTAAGAATAGGGGGAAAGGGGAAAGTGAGGGAGGGAGGGAAGAGAAGGGTAGAGGGAGGGGGATTGGTGGAATTACACCTGCGGTGCATCTTACAAGGGTATATGTGAAACTTAGTACATGTGGAATGTAAATGTCTTAGCACAGTAACTAAGAAAATGCCAGGAAGGCTATGTTAACCAGTGTGATGAAAATGTGTCAAATGGTCTATGAAGCTAGTGTATGATGCTCCATGAGCATATCAATGTACACAGCTATGATTTAATAATATATATATATATATTTTTTTTTTTTTAAAGGGGGGGTACAGCAGAGAAAGATGGAGCTTTTCCTGCCTCCTTTGGTGCAAAACTTCTTTTTGTTTACTACATTATTCTTCTAGGTACCCTGTTCAAAACTGACCTTTTTCTTACCCTTTAACATGTACCCTGCCAACAATCTTAAGAAATTTGATCTTTACCATCTCTCACATCCAACCCCTTTTTTTACGCCAATATTACTACCAATCTCCTATCATCCCCTTCCTGTCGGATGTAGTAAACTATCTTCCATTTGGTATCCTTTTTTCTACCTCTTCCAATTCTAATCTATCTTGTACTTGACTGCCAAATGAATCCTATCAAAACACTTTCTTACCCACATCTTTATAGTTCATACAAAAAAAATTCAAAGCTCCCTGTCCTTTTCAGCATATAGAAACAAAACTGCATGACCAGTCATCAAAAGTCCTCTAAAACTAGTACAAATATACTCTGAGGAGCTCCCAATGAACCACATCTTTGTACAGTTCCCCTCCCATACAGACTGCAATGAACTAGGACTACTTTGATCAACACTGGCAAAAGTGATACTTGGAGGACAGGCGTAGTAGCTCACACCTATTATCCTAGCACTCTGGGAAGCTGAGGTGAGAGGACTGCTTGAGCTCAGGAGTTCAAGACCAGTCTACTAGACCAGTCTCCCTGCAAGAGAGAGACTCTGTCTCTACTAAAAATAGAAAAAAACAGACAGGCATTCTGGAGGGTGCCTGCAATCCCAGGTAAGTGGGAGGCTAAAGCAAGAGAATCGCTTGAGCCCAAGAGTTTGAGGTTGCTGTGAGATATGATGCCATGGCACTCTACCCAGGGTGACGGAGTCAAACTGTCTTCCTCCACCCCCAAAAAAGAAGTAATATTTTGCCTGTTCAAGGCCCAGCCCTTGACTGGCCTACCTGATTCTACTTCTTCCCTCTTGGAACCATTAACCTTCTTAGTGCTAATCCTTTATTCTACTATGTAACATCAACAATAATTCAGACCAATTTGAATGGGCCTGACAAATGCTTCCATGATCCCCTGAAGTAAATACCATTTTTCCTTCTCAGTTCCTGTAGTATTTTTGTACCTCTCAAAAAAGAAAGAAATAGTAGCATACGTAATTAATTCATTCACTAAATGTTTAATGACACTATGTGACAGATAATTTTTCTAAGTGCTGACAATAAACTTAACATTCAACAATGTTTCTATACATGCTAGTCTATATGCTAGACATCATTCTAAACACTTTTCTAAATTATCTCCTTTAATCCTTAAGACTTTAAAACATATCTTCCTTTTAAGGCTGGGTTGGGTGGCTCACGCTTGTAATCCCAGCACTCTGGGAGGCCGAGACAGGTGGATTGCTTGCTTACGTTCAGGAGTTCAACACCAGCCTGAGCAAGAGGGATACCCTCGAAAAATGGCCAGGCATTGTGGATGGCACTTGTAGTCCCAGCTACACAGGAGGTTGAGGCAGGAGGATCACTTGAGACCAAGAGCTTGAGGTTGCTGTGAGCTATGATGCCAGTACCCTGTACCAGGGCAAGAAAGTGAGACCAAATAAAAAATACAAGTATCCTCATTTTACATAAGGAAACTGAGGCACAGAGAAATTAAGAAACTTATCTAAGATAACACTGTAAGTGGTGAAGTTGAAATATAAACCCAAACATTCTGACTACAGAGCTTAAGCTGCCTGCCTTCTACAATTATATAAACTCTGCTATGTAAACAAGACAGACAAGAATCCTGCACTCTTGGCCAGGCATGGTGACTCACATCTTTAATCCTAGCACTCTGGGAGGCCAACGTGGAAGAAATCACTTGAGCTCCGGAGTTCAAGACCAACCTTAGCAAGAGCTAGAACAGTCACTATAAAAAATAGAAAAATTAGCTAGGCACAGTTACATGCCCCTGCGGTCCTAGATACTTGGAAAGCTGAGGCAAAATTGCTTGAGCCCAGGAATGTGAGGTTGTAATGAGCTACAATGATGCTACTGCACTCCAGCCTGGGCAATAGGAAGAAAAAAAAAGGTCAGGTCACCATGGTGGTTAATGCCTGTGGGCCAAGGTGGGCGGATTGCCTGAGCTTAGGAGTTCCAGACCAGCCAGAGATACAGTGAGACCCTATCTCTAAAAATAGCCAGGCGTTGTGGGAGATGCCTGTAGTCCCAGCTACTCGGGAGGCCGAGACAAGAGGATCACTTGAGTCCAAGAGTTGAGGTTGCTGTGAGCTGTGACATCACAGCACTCTACCGAGGGTGACATAGTGAGACTCTGCCTCAAAAAAAAAGAAAAAAAAGAAAAGAAAGAAAAAGAAAAAGTTAGAGAGGTAGGTAGAAATATGATTAAGTGCTCGGAGAAGGTCTGAGCTAAAGACACATTTACGGGCATCTCCCTCTCGATCAGTGGTTCTCAACCTGTGGGTTGCAACCCACAGGAACTGTATTAAAGGGCCATGGCATTAGGAAGGTTGAGAACCACTGATCTAGATGGTATTTAAAAACATGGGCATGGATATGAATCCTCAGAAGAAAGCAGACTGGACAATAAATCATCAATCCCAAGCCTTGAGGAAACAGCACTTAAGATTAAACAGAAGAATAAAAACTAGTGAAGAACGGGAAAAAGCAGTGGGCCAGAGACAGGAGGAAAACTAAGACAGTGCAGTGCTACAAGTAAAAGGAAGTGTATTTCAATTAAGAAATGGTCAGCAATGATGAACACTGAAATATTTATAATATACCCTTATATTCAAGGATATTAATAATGTTTAGGTTTCCAGCCAGCTCACAAAAACTCATTTAACAATATTAATATACACAGATTATAGCATTATGCTATCTTACCATGAGGCAGTGCAATAGTGTTTCAACATGTAAGCTCCAAACCTACAATATCCATGTTTAAATCCCAGCTCCACTATTCACTAATTAGGTCTCTATGCCTCAGTTTCCTCATCCATAAAAGGAAAATAAAAAGAATACCCACCTCAAAGGATAGTTGTAAGGATTAATTAAAGTATGTGTGTATGTGACTTAAAATAGCAGCAAGCACAAATTAGTTGCTCTTAGGCAAATGATAGCCATTATTGCTTATAATATTGTTTCCATAGGGAAAAAATCTTCCAAACTCCAGCAACAGAAGTTTGTGTGCAAGAACTTTTCACTACTTACAAATTATGATCTACATATCTTTTCCCAAAAACCTTTAGGAAAACTATAAATTTAAAATTTATTCAAAATGTGATTGAACAAATGTTCTCCATGTAGAAGCTGAGCAAATAAAAAAAGCTAACCATTATTCTGGTCTTCTGGAGGAGTAAAAAATCTTACATATTGGAAATTCTAAAAACTAGTGGCAAAAAAATAAAAACACCCCTTACATACACAACCACCCAGACTGTCAAGTTACAAAGGTTAGAAATGAATATAAATCTATTTAAGTACAAAAATATTTCCATTTACTCACTTTCTTTCTGGTATATACTACATATTCAAATACAAACACAACATCTACCATCACTATGATGAAAAAGCCTGTCTCTTATTGTATTTTTTTTTTTTTTTTTTGAGACAGAGCCTCAAGCTGTCACCCTGTGTAGAGTTTCATGGCATCACAACTCACAGTATCCTCCAACTCCTGGGCTCAAGCGATTCTCCTGTGTCTACCTCCCAAGTAGCTGGGATTACAGGTGCCTGCCACAATGCCCGGCTATTTTTTGGTTGCAGCCATCATTGTTTCTTGGTGGGCCCGGGCTGAATTCAAACCTGCCAGCTCAGGTGTATGTGGCTAGCACCTTAGCCACGTGAACCACAGGCACCCAGCCAAGAAATTTTTTTTTTTTTTTTTTAGAGACAGTCTCTCACTTTGTTGCCCTCAGTAGAGTACTGAGACATCACTGTTTACAACAACCTCCAACTCCTGAGTTTAGGCGAATCTCTTGCCTCGGTGTCCCAAGTAGCTGGACTACAGGCACCCACCACAACACCTGGCTATTTTTTGTTGTAGCTTGGCAAGGACCAGGTTCAAACTTACCACCCTTGGTGTATGGGGCCAGTGCCCTATCCACTGAGCCACAGGCACCACCCTCTTACTGTTTTTTTTTTTTTTTTTTTTGAGACAGAGCCTCAAGCTGTCACCCTGGGTAGAATGCCATGGCATCACAGCTCACAGCAACCTCCAACTCCTGGACTTAAGTGATTCTCTTGCCTCAGCCTCCCAAGTAGCTGGGACTACTTGCACCTGCCAGAACACCCAGCTATGTTTTGGTTATAGTTGTCATCGTTGTTTGGCAGGCCCAGGCTGGATTTGAACCCACCAGCTCTGATGTATGTGGCTGGCGCCTTAGCCTTTTGAGCTACAGGCGCCACCTCTGATGACCATCTTATTTCCAAAGGCATGCAAAGGTATTATATTTGCAGCACCCAAACTACCCCCAAAAGGGTATTTCCAACAATATAGTGATCAGCAAAGGACACATTTGTTTGTCGCCCTGGGTAGAGTGCAGTGGCATCATACCTCACAGCAATCTCAAACTCCTGGGCTCAAGTGATCCTCTTGCCTCAGCCTCCTGAGTAGCTGGGACTATAGGCTCCCACCACCAACATCTGGTTTAGAGACCACATATCCCTCTTGTTCAGGCTGGTCTTGAACTCATAAGCTTTAGCAATCCACCCATCTTGGCCTCCCAGAGTGCTAAGATTACAGGCATGGGCCACCATGCTCAGCCCTGACACATTCACTTGGTTCCCAAAACTAACTTAGAAATAAATTTCAATGGAGTTTTATGTCACCAGTTCTTAGTTTGAACTTTCTAAGTACACAGAAAATACCGTTTTAGAAGTATTCAGAAATCTTTCTATAAGTCCTATTTAAGCAAAAAAGCCAGGGTTTCCCACTCTTTATTTTTCAAGGGATAATACAATTACCTACTAATCGATGGAACTGTTGTATTAAAAAATGTATTGTTTTAAACTCAAGAAAAATTGTTTTCTGTCCATTTTCCCATCAACTGATGAAAATGCTGCATTTCAGGTCCCAAGCAAAGGCATAAAGTTGATACTAGATCTCATCTCAGTAACTACTGTCATTACTGCCTATCAGATTCTGAATAGGTTACAGGAAACAAGGTGACAGGCTAATTCTTTCTCTTTTTTTTTTTTTGTAGAGAGAGTCTCAGTTTATTGCCCTCAGTAGTGTTGTGCTGTCACACAGCTCACAGCAACCTCCAACTCCTGGGCTTAGGCGATTCTCTTGTCTCAGCCTCCTAAGTAGCTGGGACTACAGGCCCCTGCAACAATACCCGGCTATTATTTTGTTGCAGTTTGGCCTGGCCTCGTTTGAATCCACCACTCTTGATATATGGGGGCGGTCCCCAACCCATTGAGCCACAGGTGCCGCCCTGATAGGCTAATTCTTTATGAATAAGTATCCATATTACAACATCACAACTAGTACTCATGTGTACCTTCTATTTATTTATTTATTTATTTAGAGACAGCCTCAAGCTGTTGCCCTGGGTACAGTGCTATGGTATCCCAAGCCCACAGCAACCTCCAACTCCTGAGCTCAAGCAATTCTCCTGCCTCCGCCTCCCAAGTACCTGGGAGTATAGGCACCTGCAGCACCGCCAGGCTATTTTTTGCTTGCGGCAGTCATTGCTGTTTGGTGGGCTAGGGCTGGATTCCAACCTGCCAGCTCAGGTGTATGTGGCTGATGCCTTAGCTGCTTGAGCAACAGGCGCTGAGGCTCATTTGTACCTTCAGAAGAAACTGCTAGAAGGGGGGACAAAAACATCCAAATAATAAATGAATTATGAAAAAGTATTTAATAATGTGAAATAAGCTTCTGAAATATTTAAAGACTTACAGGGAACTGTTTCAAATTCAGTATTTTTGATATAACAGAAATCAAAGAGAAGATTTGCATAGTTTGAGGAATAAAAGGAGGTACAATTAAGAATTGCATGCAGCCCTGTGCAGATGGCCTGATCCTAACAGAAGATGTTAAACAAAGCAGGTTGGTGGGGGAGGGAGGTAAAACTGCATTTTCTGTTTTTAAAAAAATTACTAAAAACAGGGTGAGGGGGGCAAGGGAGCATAACATTTAAGAATCAAAATCTTAAATAAATAGAAATAAATCTCCTTCAGATTATGTGCGCCAAGTGAATTTACTTACTACTTTCAAATGTGCTTGGGAAGTTATTCTATGTTACTTTGATAAATAACATTTGGAAAATATGACAAGGAGATTTTAGTTTCTTGCCTCAGAAGTATTCTGCTAAAAGAAATAACTAGGTAGCATTTCAGTTTCATTTAGCTCATAAAACATTTTTTATTTAAAACATAAAAAACACTGCACAAATATCTAACATTGCTGTTTCATTGAAGAGGAAGTAATTTTAATTTGTAAATTATCATACTCAATGCAAAAGATACTTGAAAAATGATAGGCAAATTACCACCAAAAAGAAATAATGGGAGAAATGCCAAATATCTTTTATAAAAAGTCCTTAAAATGGCTTACTTATACATAATATTCAATTATGGCTATTTCTAAAAGGTTTCAGCATTTAATTACTCAGCTGCAAACTGGCACACCACATTATTTTAATTACTTAATTATTTTAATTCCCAAGTCTTTGTTAAACAAAGGGCTTAAAATTTTCGAAGAAAAGCTTATTCCTCTTTTCTTGAAGCAAATTTTTCTCATTCTTTCACAATCATCCGAAGGTACAATTTAAGACAAAGACCAGCTACTCTGTGAACGTATTTTCCAAATCATAAACGTGGAACTTTTATAAAAAACAAAGACGATGACCTCGAACACTAACATATATAAGTAAAAAAAAAAGTTCACGTCTGCCCTGAAAATAATGAAGAAATATGATGAGATCACAAAGCCGCGAAGCTTCCTGTTGGTAGCTGCGGATGAAGTCATTAGTAACCCAGGATTCCCTGGTCCTTGTAATCAGAAACTGCACCTACCAGATTCCGTATTGTTCGGGAGAGGTGGCTTTAAAACACCCCTCTCACGGAGCCTCCAAACCAGACCACGCCTTCTAGTTATCATTCAAATAGGACCGTTTCAGTGTGGCACAACTAGACTTTTCCCAGGAGCTTAAATATCAAGTAGGAGTCAACATTTTAGATTCTCTTGGTCATGCTGGAGGAAAAGATGAACTCTTGAACCCCGCGCCACATAATGAAACCAAGAGAGCCGAAAAGCACGGTTCGGTTCTTTCACCCTTTAGGGCCTTGACTGATCCTCCCAAACCCCATTTCTTCCAAACTCCCAGTCACCTCAAGGCACAGAAGAGAAAAAGATTCCTTACTTCCTGTTATTAAAAGGGGAGGAAACCCAAGAGCAACTTTGAACGCGTGGAAGAGAACTATCGCTTAGTCTTGGCCACCTCTGCAAACATATGTCACCCAGCCCCGGCGCTGCGTTTGAGCCCCGAAGGGATCCCTCTCCTGCCCCGCGCCCCGGGTTTCTCCTGTAGCCCAGCTCTCCGGGTCCCTCAGTGCCAATGACGCGGCTCTGAGCCTCTTCCACCCCCGCATCCCCGACCCTCACAGCGCCCAGGCCCCCAGGACCACATTGTCGGCCACCAGACTCCAATACAATAGATTGTCACTGCCCCAAACTCCCCGGCGCCCTCCTCGCCCCCTCTCCCCCGGAGTCAGTCTCAGGTCTCTCCGACGCCGAGTTCAGCCAAGAGCCCAAACTTCATCCTGTGAGAGCCCAGTACTCGGAAGGTGACGGATCCTCACGACTCCTGCCCAGCTCTCCGTCCGCCCGAAGTATCTGACGAACCCCAGACACGAATCCTGCACTGGGCGCCCCCACCCACCCCGCACAAGTCATCAGTGGCCTCTCCCAAGGGGGGCGAAGGCGAGTGGAGGGCTTCCCGCCCGGCCCGGACCCCTGGACGGCGCTGCATCTGAGCGAAGGCCCCAAACACATCCCCGGCCTTTCCTGGTCCGCCGCGACCCCGCCGCCCACCCTCCCTACCTGGCCTTGAGGCTGGGGCTGCTGCCGCTGCCGCTGCCGCTGCCGCAGCTGCTGTTGGCGGCGGCGGCTACGGCTTGGGGTTCGTAGGCCCAGGCGGGGGCGGGGGGCTGTGCAGCGGCGCTGGTGGCGGCGGGGGCTGCAGGGGGCGTGGGTGGCGGCTGCTGGTCGGTAAAGCCAGAGGTCGCGTAGTTCCTGTCCATCGTGGGGGCTGTGTAGGAAGGGCGGGCAGCAGTGGGGGCTCCTCGAGGCCCCTGTATGAGGGGGGCGGGAAGGGAGGGGTGGGGGAGGAAGAGGAGGTGGAGGAGGCGGTGGCGGCGAAGGGAGCGTCCCCCTCACATGGCCCCGGTGGGCAGGCGGGAGAAGGGAGCGCTGGCGACTTTCGGCAGCGGAAAGCTGGACAGTGGCGGGAGGCGAGGCCGCAGCTGCTCGTCAGGGAAGCGGCGGCACCCGCTGCCGGGAGCCGCGGCCACTACAGCCGCTGCGCCCCATGTTGCTGGATTTCCCAGGATGCACCTCCCGCCCCCTCCGCCCCGCGGCCTCGCCCCGCCTCTCCTCGGCGCCCCGCGTTGGCCGCTCGCGGGTTTAGCGGGCGGCCGCGAGGCCTCTGCTGCCACCGGCTACCTCGCGAACAGCCGCCAGCGAGAGGAGGCGCGAGAACTGCCCGGCCCAGCTGGTTCCAGGAATCTGGGAGGGGGGGGCTGCCCGCCAGCCAGAGCCCGCGGAACGTGGACTTCCCGCCCTCTGCAGCTCCGAGGGGAGCTGTCCGCTCTCGACGCGCCCAGCGTGGGAAGGGGCCGCGCCTGCTGATCGCCCCCGTGCGGGAGGGGCGAAATTGAGCGGAAACCCCGGGGGTGTAGGGGGTGGCTTGTCAATGCTTTCCCTGGAGTCGTTATTTGACCCGTCGGGTTATTTTGAGGGACTCCATCATTTTCCTGATCGCTATTTCTTTCTTTACGCCCCAAACCAGAAACAGCTGAACAGGCTGTTTTACAGTTCCGTTTACTCCCTTCCTGCCCAAGGCTTGCTGGGCTGGTGGACCCTTTTCCTGCTGTTTGCGGAGATCTATATTCAAAGAGATTCAAATTCAAATGTATTATTTTCGAATCCTCTCTGAAGGACTTTCCCAGGGGTTCTTATTAACTGTCCCTTTCCCTACCCTGGGGATTTTCTCACTCTAGTCTTCGGAATCTTCTAAGATAAATACTGCCTCTTTATTGAATAATCCAACTGCCATCTGGATGACTTTAATTACAATGAGTTTAAACTCACGATGCACACTATGGAGACTTGGAACTTCAGCAGGACTCTTTACCTAAACATTACATCTCTGATCTCCAAGCTGTTTGGTGTGGAGTAATTTAATAACTATCTGCGGTTCTTCGGTTGCATATCAGAGTTGTGTATCTTCTAATAACTCATGACTTGTGAAACTCAAGGGTCATAGAAATCATTGTTTGGTCCTTAAGCCATAAATTAAAAGTTAAAATAACAGTAAAGTTTATACTTACTGACAACCTCCCTTTAAAAATCAATATTGGTTTAACACCTTTTATGTGCTTAGCACAGAAATCTATTCCTCAAGATAAGCCAAACATAAAAGCTTAACAAATAAGACAGGCGTAGTGGAAGACCTAATAAACTTGATATACTAGCTCTGATGACCATTTAAAAAGTTTAAACTTGGGTAATACCTGGTGTTGGATCTGCTATTCCTTCCGAGATTAATTTTGTTCTGAGAGATCCTGTTTTCCTCCTGGCGCCTACATCCTTTTGTTCCTATTCATTCCTTTTTGAAAGTCTTTCTGCACCTGTGATGCTTGGAGCCTGGTCCTGGGGTGGAGAAGCTAGAAAGTGAGTAGTCCTTATTTGCAAATGAATTCAAACGTGGAAGCATTAGTGACTTTGCCAATTTTATGTTAATTACAGAAAGCATTTACTGAGGATATCTTTGAAAAGTGGTTTTCTTTGGGGAAGGAATTTGCCTGAGATCCTGCAGAGAAATCTTCATTACATAAATCTTCATTACTACAGTTATTTTTCTTCCTGTAGACTGGATATCTGGAATCTAAATAAAACAAAAAAATTCACAACTAGTTATATCTATAAATACTTTTTATGCACACTGAAATTTTGTCTGTGAAATGTGTAGGAAATGGAATGGCATGCTGTGTTTTATGGCATTTAGTTTGAGATACTCAAAACTGGTACTCAAAGTTATGAGCAATACCAAACAAGTGGGAATAAAACCTGTATAATCCTTCATAGCATTATGTAGTTTGTTTATGTCACAAATCAGAAAAGATATTGAAGGAAAATTTTAGCGAGTATTTTTAAATAATATTACTGTGTTGTCATATATTCCTTTGCCGTTAAGTGAAATTTCCTTAGTTTGCCCTAAATCAATATAAGAACAAGTATTTCTAAATGTTAAAACATGTCTACAAATAACATGATTAAACATTTTTTGTCAGTATTATTTTTGTTGACAAAAAGTAATTGCATACATTTATGGGGTACAATGTGATATCTTGATATATGTAAATAAGTCTTTTAAAATTTTTGTACAATTGATGAAAATATCTAAAGAATGTCCTCTTCTCAGCTAAAACTACATTCCCAATTCTGCTAATTTCTCTTTCTTTCTTTTTTTTTTTTTTTTTTTGAGAAAGAGTCTCACATTGTCACCCTGGTAGAGTGCTATGGCGTCATAGCTCACAGTAGCCTCAGACTTTTGGGCTCAAGAGATTCTCTTGCTTCAGCTTTCTGAGTAGTTGGGGCTATAGGCCCCCAACCACAATGCCCAGCTATTTTAGAGATGGGGTCTTGTGCTAGCTCAGGCAGGTCTCAAACTTAGGAGCTCAGATGATCAACACTTAGTGTTATGCCTGATACTATGTTAGGCTCTAAATACATGTTTATTGAATGAATAAATATAGATACTACTTATATTTATTTAGTTATTTTAGAGGTAGGGTCTTATTCTGTCACCAAGGCTAGTATGCAGGCTAGTATGCAGAGACAGTGACACAATCATAACTCCTGTGCTCAAGAGATGTTCCTTGGCGCCGATAGCATGGTGGTTGTGGTGCTGGACACATGCACCTAGGCTGGCGGGTTTGAACCTGGCGGGCCAACTAAACAACAATGACAACTGCAACAAAAAAATAGCCGGGCATTGTGGCAGGCACCTGTAGTCCCAATTACTTGGGACGCTGAGGCAAGAGAATTGTTTAAGCCCAAGAGTTTGAGGTTGCTGTGAACTGTGACACCATGACTAGCGAGGACGACATAATGAAACTCTGTCTCAAAAAAAAAAAAGAGAGAGAGAGAGATGCTCCTGCCTTAGCCTTCTGAGTAGCTGGGAGTACAGGTGAGCACCATTTTACATGGCTAATTTTTAAATTTTTTTTTTTTTTTTTTTTTAGAAATGAGTCTTGCTATGTTGTTCAGGCTGGTCTTAAACTCCTGGCCTCAAGCAATCTTCCCACCTCAGCCTCCCAAAGTCCTGGGATTATGAGCCGTGTCCAGCTACACATGCTACTTTAAAAATAACCATTCAGAAATGGATATTTCTTTCTAAAAATCACTATTTTTGACTCAGTCATAAAATTAGGGGGCAATGCTTGAATATTGATTAAATCAAAAGCAGAGTTTGGATGTAGGTGAATTGAAGTAAACCCTATGTTTAAGGAGTCTTTCTTCTTTCCTCACCTTCATCTCCTACTTCCTCCTGGGTTTATTGTCTGGAGTTAATAATGCCTTAGAATATACATATGAGGCCAGAATATGCACATGGCTCACGTTTATAATCCTGGCACTCTGGGAGGCCAAGGAGGAAGGATTGCTTGAGAGATCAGGAGTTTGAGAGGAGCCTGAACAAAAGCAAGACCCTGTGTCCTTCCTTTCAAGGCAATGGGAAGAAATAGTTGAAGGAGAGAACAATGGAACTTCATTTCCACTGAGGTAGTCTTGTTCATTAGTGTTGGGGGTCGGCGGTCTCGACTCCCTAAACCCAGTTGACTTGGTTCAATTATTTGCCTGACCTAGAAAATTCAGCTGAGGCACGGCAGTAATTAAAAGCAAAAGTGAGTGAGGCAGTGCCCGTAGCTTAGTGAGTAGCTCACTAGCCACATACCATGCTGCCAGGTTCAAGCCCAGCCTGGGCCTGCTGAACAATGACAACTGCAACCAAAAAATAGCCGAGTGTTGTGGCAAGCGACTGTAGTCCCAGTTACCTGAGAGGCTGAGGCAAGAGAATCGCTTAAGCCCAAGAGTTTGAGGTTGGCTATGAACTGTGACGCCACTGCCCTCTGAGACTCTGCCTCAAAAAAAAAAAGCAAAAGTGAGTGGAAACTTTAAATCTAACTAGAGTGGCACAAGCAGTATGGATAGAAAGTAAAAGTAACCTACACAAGTTTCAGGGTAACAAAGAGAGATTTTTATTTATTTATTAAGAGCAAAGAGAGGGTGGTACCTGTGGCTCAAAGGAGTAGGGCCACATATACTAGAGGTGGTGGGTTCAAACCCAGCCCCGGCCAAAAAAAAAAGCAAAGAGAAAGTTAAGAGGCTTCCAAAGAGAATTGGAAGTGGATCCCTCTCAGAGGAGAAAAGGTTTGCAGGGGTATAAATGCTATCTGATTTGTAATTGACTATAAGTCTTTTATTGGCTGCTCTGTGCCTCCAGGGTATTGCTCTTTTCTATTGATCATTGATTGTCTCTTTCTATTGGAATCAGTTACCTAGGTTTCTTCATACCCCATTCTCCCCCATTTTTTTTTTTTTTTTGAGACAGAGTCTGACTGTGTCACCCTCCCAAGAGTACTCTAGCATCACAGCTCACAGCAAGCTCAAACTCTTGGGCTAAAGCGATTCTCTTGCCTCAGCCTCCAGAGTAGCTGGGACTTACAGGCGCCCGCCAAAACCCCCGGCTATTTTTTGGTTGCAGTTGTTGTTGTTTTCGCAGGACTGGGCTGGCTCGAACCTGCCAGCTTTGGTGTATGTGGCCAGCACCCTACTCACTGAACTACGGGGCACTGAGCCCATACCCCTAGTCTTATGGGCTTTCCAGACTTCCTGGTTCAGCAGGCCAGGTTTTCCTCCCATCTCCTTTGAACCCCCTTTCTTAGTGTCCCTTCTCAATTAGCATGTTGGGAAATGCAGAATTTGAGGTTGCCTGACCAGAAATGTAATCAGCCCATAATTCCTATGTTACAAATAGACCATTCCATTCATTAAGTAGAAAGATCCAAGAAAGGTCCACCTTGTGGTTCCACTGAAATGATCAGGGGTATGTTTGTGAGAAGTAGCTTGAATAATGGAGGGGGACTTAATTTTCAATTTTTCCTTTCTCTTCTGGCTTTGAAGTTCTGTGTTTGCCAGGGTAGCTTTGGTTTCCATCTCTTAGGCCAACATCAGAGATCGAACTAAAACATAAGAAATGAAGTCCCACTTTCATTTTCTCTGTGGCAAAGGCTTAACCGTATCAATCATCTTTGTTGCCAACCCCCAGGGAGCTAGCAATGGAATCAGGAGAGCTATGTATAAACCTTCTTTGGAAGCCACAGCTTCACTTAGGGGTGTCCCTGAAAGTCAAAACCCTCCCAGTAAGCAGAGTTTCAAGGAATATACTTGAGGCCAGGTGCAGTGGTTCATGCCTATAATCTTAGCACTTTGGGATGCTGAGGTGGGATGATTCCTTGAGGTCAGGAGTTTAAGACTAGCCTGAGCAACATAGTGAGATCAACTTCAAAAAGAAAGGAAAATCAACCAGACATTGTGGTGTGTACCTTTAGTCCCAACTACACAGGAAGCTGAAGTGAGAGGATTACTTGAGCCCTGGAGTTTTAGGTTGCAGTGAGTTATGATCATGCCACTGCACTCTAGCCTAGGCAGCGCAGTGAGACCCTATATCAGGGGTCCTCTAACTACGGCCCATGGGCCACATGCAGCCCACCGAGGACATTTATCAAGGCCGCTCGGTGTTTTTGCCACCACTGTCTGTCCTGCTTAGCAGCTGATGTGTCCCAGGTGTGCAGTGTGCGTGTGTGGAATGTGTGCGGCACTCTCTGACTCCCCTCCTCTCTGTCTCTTGACTCCTCCTGTCAGTCTCGGGACTAACTGATGCACACTTGCATCACTTGTTACGACTAGCAGTGACAAATATGGAACCAGACATTGACCATCTCATTAGCCAAAAGCAGGCCCATAGTTCCCATTGAAATACTGGTAAGTTTGTTGATTTA